>JAVGWX010000011.1:79978402-80008402 GCA_036924085.1 Ariolimax columbianus | reverse complement strand
TTAACTATTCATAATTTACTGAAACTCATTTATTTTAAAAATAAGTGTGTTTTTTTCTATTATTACTAACAGGTGTTTTCTTCTAATCATTCTCGCACCTTTTAACCCGAGGCTAAAAATGTATTTCTTGTTTTATTCTGATATTGAAAACATAGAGCAACATTTATATGTGAGTATGTTTTTATTCTCTCACCGTTTGGCGGGTAGGACAACATCAGCGAATTGTAATTGCTTTCAATGTTTCCACGACATGGAGAGGTTGAGAGTCCATGCCTTCCTGTATTCAACGTGTTACAAGGAAGGTGAAAGAGTTGTTGTCTATATACGGTGGATTCTGGTGTTTGTATTCATTCAGATTTTAGGCTATCCTATTTTTCTCTCCATCTCTCATAGTGCTCATCACAGATTAAGCAGCAGCCAAATAAATAATGCAGCTACTCGACGGATAGGGCAAGACAGCGGGTCTGGAAATGGATGTCTCGAAGACCAAAGTCTTGCACAATCAGTTCGCCACTTGTGATCCAGTTTGCCTTGGCGAGCTACGATTAGAGGATGTCAACCAATACATTTATCTTGGACGTTTTCTCAATTGACAAGAATTGACAAGACGTCACCCAGCGGGTTGGGTAGCCTTCTCGTCTATTAACACGGTCCTGAACGGTTATCATGACCAAGTCCTACGAGCCTCCCTCTTCAATTCCACTGTACTCCCTGCGATGTGCTACTATGTCGAGACGTGGACACTAAACAAATCACCAGAGGACAAGTTTAGAGTGACATAGGACTCCCTCGAGAGACGCTTGTTCAGAATCACTATCCGGAACCAACGCATGCAAGGTCTCCACAATTCTGACATAAGACTATTGTCTCTGGTGAAGGATGCGGTAGTCCATGCAGACATGTCAAAACATAGATGGGCAGGTCGCATGTTGCGACGAAACGATGGTCGATGGAGCACAGCGACAGCAGTATGGTACCCCCGATGTAAGAAGAGACCGCGGGGAAGACGTCCAATGCGTTGGTCAGACTTCCTTGCTGTACGCTGCAACATCCAAGATGCGTCTAGAGGAGCACTCACCACGCACTGGACTTCGTGGACCAAGACAGGGTAAGCTGGAGACGAAGTTTGGACCCGCAGCTACTCGTCATCAAGATCTATCATTTACATATTTCTTTATTCCAACTTTTCCAGGTGTCATTGGTGTCGATGCAGAAGTTTCAACCTCAGGTTGTGGTAGAAGAAGTTAGCAGAACGGATAGCTGTGACGTATCACACACAGAACTATACGTCATCTTGTTCCCACAAACTTCGTTTATGGCCGTCACAGCATACCAGAATCACCAGGTACGTTAGCATGCAGGTAATAGCATAAACAAGTCTGAGTCAGTTCTGCTTGGGTAACACATACCACCACCTCTCCTCTCACCTCACACGAGGTCAAACTAAGAACCTTAGCGCAACCAGTGTATTTCTTCTTCTTCTTCTTCGTACGCTGGTTACAGCGATATACGTTGCACTGTGTTACTTTGTTGAGCATGTGGCCCAGTACATCCGATTTCAACAGGCGTTTCTGTAGGGATGCCCTCCTTAGCCGTTGGCTGTCCTCAGCCTATCTGCAAGGCAGCAGTTGTTTTTGGTCAGAGTTGTCTCTCTTAGGGAAGTTGTCTTGCAGGACTATCGAGTCTTCCCCACTCGTGTCTATATGGTGTGGCAATGATATGATATGATATGATATGATATAATGGACTGTATGTGCTAGTGTTTCAAGTCTCTCGGAAGAGAGGCAGTCCAGTGTGTCTGTGTCCAAGGATCGTCACGTCCTGCCAGAAACGTAGCATATGCATGTGAGTGAGGTATCTCCTTGCTCCTTTTATTTTCTCGGCTCATCTGCAGTGATGGTACGCCTAGCATTTCCTGCCACCTGGGAGGTTGTCACAATAGGGCAGAAGTGCAATGTCCGCTGGTCTGTATCTCTTCTGCGTCCATTGGGATGACTGATAGCAGACAGAGGTAAAGAGCGAGGCAGGAGTGCATTTAACCAGAGGACAAGCCTGGCCATGGCACGGAGATGTTGTTCGCCTGGTGTGCGGACATATCTCATGATCAAGGGCTGAGTCTCAACAGTTCGCAGTGAGGTGGCTGCTCTACAACCAGTGTATTTAAAGATCTATATTTAGTTATCAGGCCCACACAGGATTATTCGTGAACCCGTAGAAGTCTTTATATCCAAGATTCAGACCCATTCCATTTAGCGCAAAGCTAGATTTGTATTTTCAGTGAGAAAATAAGTTAAAAATAAGTTAAAAATAAGTTAAAAATAAGTTAAAAATAATTTTAAAAAAAGGTTACAAATAAGTTACAAATAAGTTAAAAATAAGTTAAAAATAAGTTAAAAATAAGTTTAAAATACCTTAACAGTTGTAAATCGAAAAGAGTAGGCATAACGCCGCTGCTCGGGCAAAATTCAAGTTACAAATCTTCTCAAATTATTCTAGGGATATTCGCACCATAGAGCATATGTCACATAAAGGGGACTGGCTATAACATCGGGTCTTGGTTGTGTGGTTAGCGGAACGGCATAGATGGGGGCCTGACATACTGCGAGTCTATCTTGCTCTAATGTACGCTTCCACCTCTACCTGTCCCAACAAATAGGCGATCGTATATTCTAAGAGGCTAACATGCTAGTATTGACCGGGCAAGTCCCCAGTGGATTTTCACCTGTCAACAAATATGAAACAAAGGAGGTTGCACTCCCCACGACGTCTGAGGACAAAAGTGGGCTGAAGATAGATAGCTAGAAATAAGATATATTTGCTTTCCTACCGGGTGTTACCGGAACTTGAACACGGAGCAAAGGATATTGACACTGTAACCTGTCAGGTATGTCGGGAGAGGCGACCTAGAAGGGCTGTGCATGGGACCGAATCCTGTAAAAACAATGCATTTCAAGAACAAAACTGTGTGTACACGTCATAGTACACGAGGGGCGACTAAATCAAGTCCAAATTTATCTTCCCCACAAAAACAGCGATTGGTGTTGTCTTCTGTCAAACTGTGGTAGTTTCCCGCCCTACTAAGACCGATTACTAAAGTTATTTCTTTATCTCCATGAAATCGACCAATCGTCTGAAGCAGTAGCTTTATTCTCCACTGGAAAGGCAATTCAAGGTTGTATTTTTTATTTCAGTGAGACAAAAAATACAAGAAAAGTACCGTCTCCAATAGAGTGACTATTCTGTGGAAAGTACGTTCTCCAACATATACTACTGTCAAACTACTTTGAGGGAAGTACTGTCTCCAATATAGTGACTATTATGTGGAAAGTACGTTCTCTAACAGATACTAGTGTCAAACTACTTTGAGATAAGTACTGTCTCCAAAATAGTGACTATTCTGTACAAAGTACGTTCTCTAACAGATACTAGTGTCACACTACTTTGAGGAAAGTACCGTCTCCAAAAGAGTGACTACTCTGTGGAAAGTACGTTCTCTAACATATACTAGTGTCAAACTACTTTGAGGAAAGTACCGTCTCCAATAACAAACTCATGTTACACGACTTTTACAAATCCGAAATAAAACAGTACGTTCTATCTGGAGTTTTAATCGTTCGCTGTTTAAAGATGGTTTTCTTCAGTGAGACCATCCAATTATACAATAAACGTATTCTCCCACTGTGTAAAGATGGTTTTGTGCAATTAGAAAATCCAGTGATGCTCTTTCTTCTTCTTTGTTCGTTCTTAATCTCCCGCTACCAAGCCCTGAAAAAAACTTTGCAAGTAGCGGAATGTAGTCCAGAGAGCGGAATGCATTCTATCGTGGTTTACAGTTTGACTGCGATATTTGCACCTTCCGGTCCAACATATCCGACTTCATCAAGATTTTTGAGTACCGGGTTGCCCTGCCTCTTCGATCCCTTCTACTTAGCCAGTCTGCTCTGTTGCAGCTTGTTATCCAGGATCACCGCGTGGAGGTGTAGAAGGGTCTTGGCAGCTCTGGTTCGCTGACTCTGACGCTAGCAGTCAGCTATAGGTAGCTGACCGCAGCAGTTTATGCGCTGCTCAGCGTCTTGATCCCCAGTGATACAATACATGTATTACCCCGTTATGTAAAGATGATTTTGTCCAATGAGTCAATCCAGTGACACAATTCATGTATTACCCAGTTATGTAAAGATAGTTTTGTCCAATGATACAATCCAGTAATACAATACATGTATTACCCCGCTTTGTAAAGAACATTCTTGAATATCCGCTGGGACCAGTTTATAACTAATGATTCGATAAGAACAGAGACAAACCAACTATACGTGTCGACCATCATCCTGAACAGAGACAAACCAACTATACGTGTCGACCATCATCTTGAACAGAGACAAACCAACTATACGTGTCGACCATCATCCTGAACAGCGACAAACCAACTATACGTGTCGACCATCATCCTGAACAGAGACAAACCAACTATACGTGTCGACCATCATCCTGAACAGAGACAAACCAACTATACGTGTCGACCATCATCCTGAACAGAGACAAACCAACTATACATGTCGACCATCATCCTGAACAGAGACAAACCAACTATACGTGTCGACCATCATCCTGAAAAAAGATGGACATACACCTGACATGTCCTTAGAATGAACAACAACCGTCTCCCATTGCAAGCACTCGAATGGACTCCAAGGGGCGTTCGGAAAAGAGGGAGTCCCAAGGAAACACTCAGAAAAACATTCATTCGAGAAGACTTAACTATGGACCCCAGTACCGTACAAGATTTAAAAGCAGTGGCGTCACACCGTTCCAACTGCAGATCATTTGTTCATCCCTCACGCGCTCTATTTAGTGCGCAAAGATCATAGTTAGATGTAAAGAAGGTTTTAGACAGTCCAGTAATATATTTATTCCGCTACTGTGTAGAAATAGCTTTGTCCAGTGAGACAATCCAGTAACAAAATCCAGTAATACAATACATTTATTCCCAACTAAGATATTCATCAAATGCAGTCTTTTTTTTCCTTCAATTTCTTGAGGAACACAACAAGATGAGCCTTTTTTTCACCAATCAGGGAAAATATAAGATTGGCTCATTTTCACCGATATAAAACTAGAAAGCAGTTCTCTGTTTACTAACCCTCAACATTTTAAAGCATTTTTTTCCACAAAGAGACGACATTGAAAAACACCACTTCCTTACCACTTGTTTTGAAAAGCATATTCTAAGGATAAACTTAGATGAATTCTGAATCTTTCCTTCCGATGATGTTGTATGTACCTTTGAAAAACATTCTCAAGACTCTCAAACAGAAGACAAGTGTGAACATATTCACATCAAAAAGTGACGAGAAGACAGGCCAGTCTTTGATGTAGATAACAGGGTCGTATATGAAGTGGCTGAATACACCAGGCTGGGACCGATAGCACAGTTCAAGGGAAATAACAACATGTAGTGCGAGATGTGTTGAAGATAAAATGAACAGTTCGCTGAATATCTATCTCCCTTTATCATTTTGATTCACCTACAATCTTTACTCCCAAACAGAATACACGTTAACTCTCTTAATGTAGTCAGATATTTGACTATGCCATTGTGTCGTTTTGTTTGATCCTTGTGCGGTCACTTAGCCATTACCTATATATGTTTATATAGACATTTGACCTTCAGTCCTGCTTCAGCTTCGACCTATTGAACTCTTCAATATGACACATATCTTGTTATGTAATCATTGAAGTTCTATCCCCATGCGCACGTCATGTGCAGGCCGTTCAATACTACAATTCTTTTTCTTCTTTGCGTTCAGGATCTTCTGGTCATGCTATATCTGTAGGTCAGTCGCCATGATGAAGTCTGTAGTTTTCACCAGGTCGGAGCGGCTGTCCCACAGCTTCTGTCTCAGCTCCGCACCCACTGGCCAGGCCTGGCATCTCATTTCCTTAAAGATTGGGCTAACAGCCGCCTGTCTTACATATTCTAGACGTTTCCTATTGTTAACTCTCATATCAATTTGAGTGTTGAGGTTTTCTTTGAGTGCGGCTCTTTCATTGTCAAATACTTGTTATCGATGAGCAAGAGACATTGGTGACGACTCTT
The DNA here is from genome assembly GCA_036924085.1 of Ariolimax columbianus. NCBI lineage: Eukaryota > Metazoa > Mollusca > Gastropoda > Stylommatophora > Arionidae > Ariolimax > Ariolimax columbianus. Next base: position 80,002,305 of record JAVGWX010000011.1, on the reverse strand, counting down.
TCTGTTTGTTTGCTGTTTTGTATGTGTTCTTTTTTGTGTTCTTTTTTTTTTGGGGGGGGGGGGGTTGTTGGGGTTTAGGGGGGGGGGGGTTGTTGGGGTTTTGGGGAGGTTTGTTGGAGTTAGGACCGGGGGTGGTCTTACGTGTAATCATATAGCCAAAAAAGACTGTAGTTGAAAGTGTCTTACCTTCGACAAGACAAGGAGAAACTTGAGAGATTAACAACCTGGGGACAGTTACTGTTACATCTTTAAGATTATCGATTTTTAAAATAGAAATGAGCCTGCAGATGTAATTACTGATCAACAATGGCAGTTGGGTTTCATGTACTGTTTACTATTTGGTTCTTGTATCTGTTTTCTGTCAGACATACTCACTGTAGAGTATATGACAGGTTGGTTCACAACGTAGAGTATATGACAAGTTGGTTCACAGTGTTGAGTATATGACAGGTTGGTTCACAAAGTAGACTATATGACAGGTTGGTTCACACTATAAAGTACACGACAGGTTGGTTGACACTACAAAGTACATGACATGATTAGACAGACAGATGACTATTAGGTTATACAGAACAGTAGCACACACAACGCATGTCAAGTACTAAAGCTAAATGACTTTCATTGTCTTGGAATGGTCATGAAAAAATACCTTTCTCTTCTGATCAGTGCAGGGACCATCTCCACTCCGAAATCTGCTACAATGGTTCTCTTGGAGTGTCATAAGACATTCTATGGGCGTTCAAATCAAACCGGAACTTTTTGTTTTAGTTCTACCTGAATAGGTTACAGCGTGCTGAAACTACTATCATTAGCTAGGGGCACTTGTATCCTATTACTGCTAGGTGGCCCACTATCCATGGGCCAGTCACGTGCTAGATAAATAAAAATTGCGGACAACACTGTTAGTGCGTGTATGGAACAGCGTGTTGTGAGGAAGTTTCTTGTGAAATAAGGCGTGAAACCTGCAGACATTTACAGAAGACTGCAATCAAAATACGGTGATGATAAACTCGGTCGCAGTAAGACATTTCAACGGTGTAAACGTTTTAGAAGAGGCCGTGCAATCGTGAGTGATGATCCCGACCGTGGTGGCTCTCAACCCACAACAGTCTTTCCTCTGAATATTAGATTGTGGAACGCCTTACCCTGAAAAATCGACGCATAACCTGTAGTGAAATTGCACAAAAGGCAAGTCTTTCTATGGGTACGGTGAACACTATTATTCATGAACATTTGCATCTTTGGACGTTTAGTGTACGTAGGGGACCAAGAGAGCTTTTCGCTTTTGACAGACAGAGATAAGTTCGAACCTAGACTGGATTAGAGGGACGGTTTGGCATGGAAAAGTATGACTTTTTGTATCACTTCCTTACATGTGACGAAACCTGTGCGCTTCATTATATGTGACAAAACCTGGGAGCATCATTATATGTGACGAAACCCGGGTGCTTCATTACATGGGACAAAACCTGGGAGCATCATTATATGTGACGAAACCTGGGTGCTTCATTACATAAGACGAAACCTTGGCGCATAATTACATGGGACGAGACCTGGGCGTATCACTACATATGACGAAACCTTGGCGCTTCATTACATCGGACGAAACTTGGGCGCATATTACATATGACGAAACCTGGGCGCTTCATTACATGTGACGAAACCGGGCGCTTCATTACATGTGACGACACCTGTGCACTTCATTACATGTGACGAAACCTGGGCGCTTCATTACATGTGACGAAAGCGGGGCACTTCATTACATATGAAGAAACCTGGGCGCTTCATTATAATCCTGAATCGAAACGAGCATCCAAACAGTGGAATCACCACACCCACAAAATGTCGGACAATTGCGTCTGCAGGTAAAGTGATGGCGAATGTTTTCTGCAACGAACGGTGCATCTTTCATGTTGATTTTCTAGCCCGTAGTGAACACTGCATGCGCATTTTGAGTGATCTGCATAACCGTCTTTGGAAAAATCGGCCTGATTTGATCACAAAGGGCACCTTATTCCTGCAAGATAACGCCTGACTACATACCACTCAACGCACTATGCACCATCTGCAGAAACTTGGATGGGATATATTGCCACATCCACCTTGCAACCCAGACCTCTCTCCGAACAATCTCTACCTGTTTGAACTTTAGGACTAATGAAAGGTTTTCTGTGAGATCTGCATTTCAGCACTGATGATGAAGTGAAACAGGCTGTCCTGGATTGGTAAAGACATACCGACAAATCTTTCTACGCTGAAACTCTTCAATCATAACTTAAACCCTGTTCACAAAAGTTTGCAGGATAATAAATGGCATTTTGACTACTTGAAAAAAATAAAAAAAATTTCAAAACAACAAAAAAGTCCCTGATTGACTAGAACGCTTTTCGTAAAAACACTTGCCATTGGGATATCAGCATCACCTATTTGATCAGTCCTGAGACTGGCTGTAAGGTTGTCTGAGTATGTCTCTCCATTTGACCTTATTCTATGGTTGATCAGTCCTGAGACTGGCTGTAAGGTTGTCTGAGTATGTCTCTCCATTTGACCTTGTTCTATGGTTAAACAGTCCTGAGACTGGCTGTAAGGTTGTCTTAGTATGTCTCTCCATTTGACCTTATTCTATGGTTAAACAGTCCTAAGACTGGCTGTAAGGTTGTCTGAGTATGTCTCTCCATTTGACCTTATTCTATGGTTGATCAGTCCTGAGACTGGCTGTAAGGTTGTCTGAGTATGTCTCTCCATTTGACCTTATTCTATGGTTAAACAGTCCTAATACTGGCTGTAAGGTTGTCTGAGTATGTCTCTCCATTTGACCTTATTCTATGGTTAAACAGTCCTAATACTGGCTGTAAGGTTGTCTGAGTATGTCTCTCCATTTGACCTTATTCTATGGTTGATCAGTCCTGAGACTGGCTGTAAGGTTGTCTGAGTATGTCTCTCCATTTGACCTTATTCTATGGTTAAACAGTCCTAAGACTGGCTGTAAGGTTGTCTGAGTATGTCTCTTTATTTGACCTTATTCTATGGTTAAACAGTCCTGAGACTGGCTATAAGGTTGTCTGAGTCTGTCTCTCTATTTGACCTTATTTTATGGTTAAACAGTCCTGAGACTGGCTGTAAGGTTGTCTGAGTATGTCTCTCCATTTGACCTTATCCTATGATTGATCAGTCCTGAGACTGGCTGTAAGGTTGTCTGAGTATGTCTCTTCATTTTACCTTATCCTCTGCAGCTCTCTTTACTTCAGCATATGTGCGTACTTTAGTGTCTCTGCATACCTGAGATGTAAAGATAGTCGCCCCATTTCTCCTTTTCCCTGAATATTGCCCTCTAGTATCTTATGTGGAAGACTTTCATATCTCATTTTGTGGTCCTGCCAACTCATTCTTTTCATCAATTGCGATTTCATAAAACATACAATTGCCATCATACTGTTAGCCATAAAACAACTAAAACAATTGTCATTCCCAATGGTTTTTTCGTCTGTATTTAATACATTGCTGTTAACGAGAGAACTTCTAACTTCTAATTGCACATATTTTACTATTAAGAACGTGTAGCACTCTTTTCAACTTTAATAAGACACAGCTAAATACTACTGTCACTTCCCGCGAGTTTCCCAGGATCTACTATTATCGCAGTCACTGCTGCCACAACCACTCGAGATAAGGGCCGGCTCTCGCGTGTCGTCATCTTCTCCCTCCTAGCGGGTCTAGGGGATAATACAATCTACAGCAAACAGCTCTACTCAGCCAGTGTTTTCTTCACGCACTCAGTCACTCCAGCTTCAATTGGGACAATAGAGATTAGAACGGTGTCACTGTGTCCGCCAGGGAACTTAGCAATCATCAACTACGATGAAGACTGTTACTGAAGGCCATAAGATTAAGTCTGCTCCAATAGCCTGCCCCGAATTTTATTACCTGGTCGTACATGATAAAAATGGCGCGAAAAATACATGAAGACGTTGAAATATGAATGTCCTGTGTCATAGAAGAAATCAGTGAAAACATTTCAGTTCTCTTTAGGGCATAGGCCATCGTCAACAACAGATTTATTTGGTGGATTTAGTGAAGGGGAACGCTTACAGTAACTCAGTAGTTTGTTACCTAAGTTAGTGCTCGGAATGAGGATCTTTGAGGATTATTACCTCAGGTTTTTATTAAAAATAATTATTGCTCGGAAGATTATTCCCTACTTTATTCCCCGGGGAAGATTACTACACGGTACTGCATGGTATCCCTGAGTGAATGCCAGAGCTCGTTCCTGGGGAGGAAATAACAGAACCACTGCACCTCAATACATGACGTAAAGGACAACTAAGGGAAGTTGTCAATGGAGCTTCATCTCATACTCTTTATCATGTAAATAAAATTTCTACAGATACCACCACTGCAGGTGCACACATAGTGCCCCAGTGCAGGCTACCTGAAGAGCACCAACTGTAGTGGTAATGTTATACTCCGGCCGGAGTGGAACAACATGGACAAGTAGAAGATCGCATCTTACAAGAAAATCTGGCTAAGTTTAAAGTTAAGTCTCCGTTCCTGGATTGATATCAGTTTGAAATCAGGGCTGTTGTCATCTGCATATCATTGATATAATCAGATTGAGTAGCCCAGTATTCGAGTGACAAGCAACTCAATCGTGGTCCAGATATCATCTAGTGCAATGCACCTGTGGGATAGGCTATAGAAAAAGTGTTGTTCAACCAAGGGGTGCCGTGGACAGTACTCAAGGGTGTCGCAGACAGTACTCAAGGGTGTCACTGTGGACAGGTACTTGAGGGTGTCGCTATGGACGGTACTCAAGAGTGCCGTAGACAGTACTCAAGGGTGCCGTGGACAGTACTCAAGGGTGTCACTGTGGACAGGTACTCAAGGGTGTCGCAGACAGTACTCAAGGGTGTCACTGTGGATAGGTACTCAAGGGTGTCGCAGACAGTACTCAAGGGTGTCACTGTGGATAGGTACTCAAGGGTGTCGCAGACAGTAATCAAAGGTGTCACTGTGGATAGGTACTCAAGGGTGTCGCAGACAGTACTCAAGGGTGTGACTGTGGACAGGTACTCAAGGGTGTCGCAGACAGTACTCAAGGGTGTCACTGTGGACAGGTACTCAAGGGTGTCGCAGACAGTACTCAAGGGTGTCGCGGACAGTACTCACGGGTGTCACTGTGGACAGGTACTCAAGGGTGTCGCAGACAGTACTCAAGGGTGTCGCAGACAGTACTCACGGGTGTCGCAGACAGTACTCACGGGTGTCACTGTGGACAGGTACTCAAGGGTGTCGCTATGGACAGTACTCAAGGGTGTCACTGTGGACAGGTACTCAAGGGTGTCACTGTGGACAGGTACTCAAAGGTGTCACTGTGGACAGGTACTAAAGGGTGTCGCTATGGACGGTACTCAAGGGTGCCGCAGACAGTACTCAAGGGTGCCGCAGACAATACTCAAAGGGGCCGCAGACAATACTCAAGGGTGCCGCAGACAGTACTCACGTGTGCCGCTGTGGACAGTACTCAAGGGTGCCGCTGTGGACAGTACTCAAGGGTGCCGCTGTGGACAGTACTCAAGGGTGCCACTGTGGACAGTACTCAAGGGTGCCACTGTGGACAGTACTCAAGGGAGTCGCAGACAGTACTCAAGGGTTCCTCAGACAGTACTCAAGGGTTCCTCAGACAGTACTCAAGGGTGCCGCAGACAGTACTCAAGGGTGCCTCAGACAGTACTCAAGGGTGCCACAGACATTACAGATGGGTGCCTCAGACAGTACTCAATGTTGCCTCAGACAGTACTCAAGGGTGCCGCAGACAGTACTTAAGGGTGCCTCAGACAGTACTAAAGGGTGCCTCAGACAGTAATCAAGGGTGCCGCAGACAGTACTCAAGGGTGTCTCAGACAGTACTCAATGTTTCCTCAGACAGTACTCAAGGGTGCCGCAGACAGTACTCAAGGGTTCCTCAGACAGTACTCAAGGGTTCCTCAGACAGTACTCAAGGGTGCCTCAGACAGTACTCAAAGGTGCCGCTGTTGGTAGTGCCACTAACCCCCCTATCCACCTCTGATAAATATCAGTAATGGCAATACACACCACAATAATCTTATTTTCGTGTGAGTAGCCCGTCCATGATTTCATTAGAAAAACTGGTCAATGAACTTCATAATTTTGTATCGATATTATTTTCCACAGATCACAACACTGAAGATCGCAAGCAACCCATTTGCAAAGGGGTTTCGAGAATCTGGGAAAACCAGGTAGAATAATGCACCATATCAACACCAATAATAACACCTATAACAGATAAGCCTCCACCAGGAGCCATTACTCAACTAACATCAACACACGTCCCTGCTGGACTATGAATTCTAGAGATACAAAATCTTTTTATTTCAAACAGATACACACACGCACACTCATTAATACACTGACAAATACGCCCACATTACAAACAGATACACACACGCACACTCATTCGTACACTGACAATTACAGAGAATATACCAAGGAGAGTCCATAGCTCAATGTTTGCAGACGATCTGGCTATGTGGACCTCTGAAAAGAATCTCACCATAGCAAGAAATCGTTTGCAGCAGGCCCTAACATCGCTGGAAGAGTGGGCGAACTCATGGCTGGTCAAAATAAACGAGGAGAAAACCACATGCACAATATTCTCGCTTTCAACAAAACCCCAAAATACCAAATTAAGTCTAAATGGCAAATTCCTGCAGCCAAACGACAACCCAACCTATCTGGGAGTCACATTTGATCGGCGCATGAAATGGAAAAGTCAGATCGAGAGAAACCGAATGAGAGCCAGAGAAAGAATGGCAATCATGAGGAAACTTGCTGGCACAAGCTGGGGAGCAGACGAAGGCATACTAAAGAAACTGTACACTGGAAGAGTGAGACCAGTTCTCGAGTATGGCATTGCGGCATGGACAACAGCAGCAAAGGAGAACTTCGATAAAGTTAGCAAACTTCAAAACCAAGCCATGAGAGTTATGACAGGAGGCATGAAGTCAACGCCAATTGTAGAACTTGAAAAGATTACAAAACTGCAATCCATGACCGATAGAAGAGACTGCAGAGCCCAGCTGCAGTCAGAGAAACTCCGAAGACTGACTGACCATCCAATGCACCAGAGACTAAACAATTTGGGAAATGGGAAACTAAAGCGGAGAAACTTTGCAGAAATAGCCAAAGCAAAGATGCACGAAGATCCCATAAACGCACTAACAACACCAAAACCCACCACTACTGTACGAAAACCTACCTGGAGGCAGGATATATTTCCAGAGGTGGTAGAAAATATACCAGGTATTGGAAACAAAAACTGCCAGACTGAAAAAGAAAGGAGAGATACTACCCTAAGTTTCATATCGAAAAGCTACCCAAGCATGGACTGGACCCATGCATACACCGACGTTTCTGTAACAAACACTACACAGAACGGAGGGGCAGGAGCATTCCTGAACCTACCAAATGGCAGACAAATAACACTGTCAATCGCTACTGGTAAGTACACAAGCAATTTCAGAGCAGAGGCAGAGGCACTGAGGGCGGCAGTGGGAGAAATGGTGACACACAATGAAAATGAAAGCCATATAGTCCTGCTTACAGATGCTCTCGCCGTAGTCACAGCGCTATAAAGCCAGATAAACACTGAGCTTAATGACTTAAGAGCAGCACTCTGCCAACTGTGCCAGCAGTCCGCACCAAAAAGGGTAGTGGTACAGTGGGTCCATCACACTGCAACATCCAAGGCAACGAGGAGGCAGACAGACTGGCAAAAGAAGGTGCAAGACTACCACAAACAGATACTAGTATGACGTACGAAGAGTCAAAACGGCTCATCAAAGCCAGATACATGACCAAATGGGAAACCGAACATACTGGTTACACCAAAAACGATGCCTATTACCAGTTGAACCGAAGAGAGCAGGTCGTTGTCTTCAGACTTCGCACTGGCCACAATAGACTGAGGTACCACCCATTCAACAAATTGAAGATAGGTGGTACCGACGAATGCCCGTGCGGTACCGGTAAAATGACCGCTGAACATCTGCTGCAGAACTGCCCGACATACGAGGATCAGAGAGAGCAGATGTGGCCATCACCAGTGGAACTGCAAGACAAGCTCTATGGCAGCGGCGACAGCCTCAGGATGACCGCCGCTTTTTTCGAAAAAATAATGGTTACTGTCTGACTGCGTACGAAGAAGAAGAAGTACACTGACAAATACGCCCACATTACAAACAGATACACACACGCACACTCATTCGTACACTGACACATACTCTTGACGACTTTATTTGGTGATGGGTTACAGTGGCTCCCCTTATTTCCCTAGGCGTACTTAAGAAGGTGGGTCGTGGTCCTCTGGACCTAAAGCAATGCCAGAATCCTCATTAAGGGCACCATTATGGCAATCACAGGGCCGATCCCCATCATCAGAATACATGAAACAGGCGTGAGACAACACACGACATAGGGCTCTAACAGGCATGCGACAACACGAGACATAGGGCTCAAACAGGCATGAGACAAGACGAGATATAGGGCTCTAACAGGCATGAGACAACACGAGAAATAGGGCTCAAACAGTCATGAGACAACACGAGATATGGGGCTCTAACAGGCATGAGACAACACGAGATATAGGGCTCTAACAGACATAAGACAACACAAGATATAGGGCTCCAACAGTCACGAGTCAACACGAGATATAAGGCTTCAACACGCATGAGCCAACACAAGACATAGGTTTCCAATATTCATGAGCCAACACGAGACATAGGGCCCCAATATTCATGAGTCAATACGAGACATAGCGCTCCAATATTCATAAGCCAATATGAGATTTAGGGCTCCCGCAATCACGAGTTAACACGAGAAATGTAGCTCCAGCAGTCCCGAGCCAACACGAGACATAAGGCTCCAACAGTCATGTGCCAACACGAGACATAGAGCTCCAACAGTCATGAGCCAACATGTGGTTTGTTAGTAAAAAAAACTCCAGGTGGGTTAGCTCCTTCTTCCACTGATCTTTGTTAGATCAAATGTTAAGTTTCTACCTCCCTACACATCTCAAATACACCGTCTGTCTAATTACATTGTTTTCTTTAGACATGTCCTACCCATCTACATATGAAACCCATCTACAAATCAAACCCACCTACATATCAAACCCACCTACATATCCTACCTATCTGCATATCAAACCCATCTACACTTCAAACCCATCTACACTTCAAACCCATCTACATATCAAACCCATCTACATATCAAACCCATCTACATATCAAATCCATCTACATATCAAACCCATCTACATATCAAACCCTTATACATATCAAATCCATCTATATATCAAATCCATCTACATATCAAATCCATCTACACATCAAACCCATCTACACTTCAAATCCATCTACATATAAAATCCATCTACATATCAAACCCATCTACATATCAAATCCATCTACAAATCAAACCTATCTACACATCAAACCCATCTACACATCAAACCCATCTACACATCAAACCCATCTACACATCAAACCCATCTACATATCAAACCCATCTACAAATAAAATCCATCTACACATCAAACCCATCTACATATCAAACACATATACACGTATCACCGATCGCCATTTTTTGCCCTAATCTTCATTTTCCTAATCTTGATATTTTCTGTACAGTAGAGTTGAACCTTAACTTCTCCTAAGTGCGGGCTTTCAAACATGTTTTTGTGTGTGTTTGTGTCGTGCTAAAGGCGCCAGAGTCCTTTTAACAATTTTGGCAGGAAGTCGTGTAGTCAAACATATCTAGTTTATTGTGCACCAAACCAGGCTCACAACTCCAGACCAACCTTCAAATCTGGAAAGATGAGTTAGAAAAGAGAGGCATGACTATTAGCAGTTCAAAAACAAAAGCCACGGTGAGATCGACAGAAGAGAAGAAACAGCACATAATGCTGGATGAACAGCCTTTTGAACAGCCAATCAGCTCAAATAGTTGATGACAGCAATAGCCCAGAAGGGAGAAAACAAAGCAGAGTTGGTTAATCGAAGAGCGTGCCAACTGGCACGCATTAATGGAGGATTGCTCAGTAGAAAATAAATAATAAAACAATTTTTCCTTATGTGTGTTAATCATGGACAATGACAAGAACCCAGATAAGCCAGCTCTGAGCCTCTAAAATGAGAAAGGTGGTCTAAGTAATTGAAGAGACGAAGTTTGCAATTAGACACTATGGCACAATCTTGAAACTGAGCTATGGAAAACTCGGGTGGGAAGTTTGCTGGTTTGGCCATGTCTGCAGAATGAAAGACTGCCAGGACGATTTGCAAAGAGCCAAGAATTTAGACCCCAGAACGGCCCAGAGTCCTCTATGATGACACTGAATGACAGTCTATAAGAGACGGAGGACTAGACTGGAACCTGACCAAGAAGAAGACAGCGGATAAAATAGTCTGGAGCTCTTTCTGGCAAAACTCTACACCCCAGGGTAGAAGAGAGGCGACTAAGTAAGGATTCTGTTCCAGCCAATCATTCGTGCTCTTCGCATTCTTGTACGCACAGGTCTAAGACTACAAGCTTGTGAAGCAATGTACTATGACAATCTGTCCCATCTAGTATTACGTAGTAAATGTTGGGCGTAAAACACACGGCATGAAGATAATATCTTTAAATAAACTCTGTTCCACAGGATTCCGTATGAACCATTCATGCACCATGTTCCAGTGGCGTGTAAAACAGCGCTGGATTATCTCCATGGAATTGTTTCGTCACCGTATCTGCCAGCATTTTTTCAGCGTGAAGGGTTAAATGTGAGAAATGGCAAGAGACTCAACGACGGATTGCTCGATAAACAATATTGTAAGATTGTATATTTGTGTATACATTATATCAGAATTTAACTTATATGTAAGATGATCAGCTACAGTTTAGACATATTATAAAACACCACCATAATAAGCAAATCAGATATAATCACTAGCATCTACCCGGTAGAATCTTTCACTTACATCCATGTGGAGCACATGTTGGCAGCTGGTGCTAAACATCACTTCTTTTGTTACCCCTCTCTACTTCAGTCTCGCCTTTGAAGCTGCACTTTCTTTATCCCCACCCCCACCTTTGAATGTTTCTAGAATTTTATTGACAAACCAACTACTCTCTTACCTCGTACAGAATGATATTTAGTTCCGCGTATTTTGGTTACTGTAAAACAATTTGAGATGCATAGTTTATATTGTTAACTATTAGGAAAAAGTTCATATCCATGAATCTTTTAAAATGAAAGGATAAAAAAATTTAAAAAAAGGAAAAAAAACACGTCATTCTTAATATTATTGAAATACAAGTACATATAGTTTCTAAATTTATTAAGACAGATGTACGATATTTTGTGAGCCAAATTGTAAGTTGCTATGCCAAATTGTTATTTGCCTTTCCATTTGAAAGGTACCTCCATGAAGACACAAGCGAGGGAAGTTGATAACTCTGACAGATACAACAGCGTAAATGAGAAAGCAAAGTTCATTTCACACGAACCTTCGTCACTACAAACAGTCTGCGAGTCTACCCCTTCCTACTTTCACCCTAACCACGAGCGCCGACTTGAGCATCTCTTACAGCTGCAACAAAAACAGCAGGACATAGTTCCTACGGCATCTCACCACCGTCTTCATCCATTGTTGTATCAGTCACTTTATCACTCTAGCTTACTTCAAGAGCCGACATCTACAGCAGCCTATGCAGCACGTCCTCAAAGGATACCAGCCTCAGTTATCCATATGTGTACAGTACCATCCTCCGCATACGCACCGTTCCAAAACATACCCATACAATCATTTAACAAAGTGGCAGACGTTTAAGGAGAAGCAGCTATCTCATGACAAGGCTACAGGTCATGTTGCTGAGGTCAGGTCATCTACAATCTCAACAAGATGTTGCAAGTCTGCTTATTGGTAGCTTACTCTAACTGCAGGTTTTTTTTCAAGGCTAAATGAAGTTCTGCAAGAGTTCAAGTCTGAAGGCCGACAATTTTGTATGACTAATTGAAAGAAGCTTACTTTCGTCAATAGTATGAACAACAAGTCGGACGCAACTAGGAATTAGTAGAGCAAATCAGTTGCAGCTCTCTTCTGTTAAGGAAACTAGAATAATGGGAGTATGTCAAAGTCTTCTTACACCGCTAGATTGTCACAATTGTTATATCCTTATTTACAGCTAAATTTAGAGTGTTGTTTTTTAAAATCCAACAGACTCTGCTGTAGGCGATGAAATGTTTGAGTACTCATTGTACTACGCCACAGCTTGTATGAGGTGGGCTGACCAGTTCCCATAAAGTATTTATTGTACTAAGTCACAGCTTGTATGAGGTGGCTGACCAGTTCCCATAAAGTAATAATTGTACTAAGTCACAGCTTGTATGGGATGGGCTGACCAGTTCCCATAAAGTATTAATTGTACTAAGTCACAGCTTGTATGGGGTGGGCTGACCAGTTCCCATAAAGTATTAATTGTACTAAGTCACAGCTTGTATGGGGTGGGCTGACCAGTTCCAATAGAGTATGCATTGTACATAGTCACAGCTTGTTCGGGATGGGCTGACCAGTTCCCATATAATATTAATTGTACTATTGTACTAAGTCACAGCTTGTTCGGGATGGGCTGACCAGTTCCCATAGAGTATGCATTGTACTAAGTCACAGCTTGTTCGGGATGGGCTGACCAGTTCCCATAGAGTATGCATTGTACATAGTTACAGCTTGTACGGGGTGGGCTGAGCAGTTCCCATAAAATATTAATTGTACTAAGTCACAGCTTGTTTTTGATGGGCTGACCAGCTCCCATTGAGTATTAGTAAGAACTTGTCCAGTCATCTACAGCACTGAAAACATGGACAATTAGAAGAAAGCCCGCTCTTTAATTATTCTTTTTTTCCACATCTATTTCCTCAATGTCGGTGTTTGTTAGCGTGTTTGTTGGCGTGTTTGTTAGCGTGTTTGTTAGCGTGTTTGGTAGCGTGTTTGTTAGCGTGTGTGTCTCTCGCCGTAAAGTGATCTGGTTAGATTTTTCATCACGACATGATTTAGTCTACCCAGCCGTAAATTGGTGCCTAACTTTTAGATGGCAAAGAATGAAGGGGAAGATGAGAACTGGCCCATCCTCCTCGCCTCTTACCAACCCATCCACGCCTCAGAAAAAAAGGAAAACCAAATTAATTTACTTGACCCATGACAGAAGTCTCTCTCACAGAAAACACGTTGCATCTACTTTTCCATTAGTTACGGTGATCAAGTACACGCACTCATACTAATTTCGTATGCAATTTAAAAAGCTATCCTTGCTCATGGACTACGCATTTGCGCCACTGTGCTGAATGTCAGAGTTGGCAAACTTTGTCAGAGATGGAGATTGTCGTGGAGTATCATAAATTAACTAACTTAACTTAATGTCGTTGTACTAGTTTAGAATGGTCTACAGAGTTTGTATACAACCAGTTACTTTTACATTCACATGTTCTAAAAATGTGTACTTGTAAAATCTGTTATTGGATGCATTAATTGACCCCACCTCTACTATTTCCTGTGGCAATGCATTCCAAGCATTCATCAATCTCTGATTTAAAAATATTTCCTGGTATCTAATCTGAACCTTTATTTAATTTGTGTGTGACTGTGCCCTCATGTTCTTGTTATTGTTGTGACTGTGCCCTCATGTTCTTGTTATTGTTGTGAATGCCCACATTGAGCAGGTTTACTCTTTTGTGTGCCCTGAAAAGGACGTTTAATGGCGGGTGCTGATGAGGGTGGGCCGGGGTTCTCCTATGCTAGGCGAGACTGACAAAAAGAACAGCCCATTTCCAGGTAGAAGAACGTGTAAATCGAGGTGGGGGTATTGGCCAGTATGTTTTGCCTGACCCTGACTAACATGTTGGATCAGTATGATTTGCCTGACCCTGACTAACATATTTGATCAGTATGTTTTGCCTGACCCTGACTAACATATTTGATCAGTATGTTTTGCCTGACCCTGACTAACATGTTTGATCAATATGTTTTGCCTGACCCTGACTAACATGTTTGATCGGTATGTTTTGCCTGACCCTGACTAACATGTTTGATCGGTATGTTTTGCCTGACTAGACGTTAGTTTTCCTCCCCTTTTGTTCTTGAAGGCGGCTGTATTTTGAAAAAACTTATAGTCTAATATATCCTTTCTGTTGATCATCTTATAAACCTGTATTAAATCACCTCGAATTCTTCTCTTTTCTATAAACTGTCGGCCGGTTTTTCTTACTATTTCTTCATAACTAAAATCTGGAATCCCACTGTCAGTTTTGCCGCTCATCTTTGCATACTTTCAAGCATGTATATACTCCCTCTACGGTAAATCTAAAGTTATCTGTCTATTCCTTCAGCAGCATATTTAGAAAGTACTGACAGGGATAAATCTGACGTCATGTCAATCGCACTGTTATCAGCATTAATAATTGTCAGGGATGACACAGATCAACTCCAAATTAAGTGTCATTTATTACAGCATATTTCTACTAGACACGCCACCACTTTATCTGAGAAGGCGTCGAACTGGTCCAAAAGTTGGATGTGACGAATGGCCGTGATATCGCTCACGTTGTGTAATATATGTGTGAGCCAAATAAACAAGACAGAGTAAATGTTGGGGTGTAAGCGTGTGTTTCGTGTTTCGTGTTTTGGGATACCCTGTTTCGTGTTATGTGATACCCTGTTTCGTGTTAAATACGGGGAGTTTCCTAAACTATTTGTTACATGTTACTTGATACTAATGGATCTTGATGGCATAAAATGGCGAGTGCAATTCCATTGCAGATAAAGTATCAGATACATCATTGTTTCTAGTGGATACCTTTTGCTTTTTCTGAAGTGAGATGACAAATCCCCTCGCGTGGTTTAGCCGACAGAATAATGTATGATCGATTATATTACCGAAAACTGGATTCTTGGAGAGATCGAAGGTGAAATGCAAATGTGGCTGAGAAACCAGACCATAGACTTCTGTGCTGTAAAAGTTGGTGGAATTATAAGGCAATTGGACAAGTGTACCAATGTTTGTGTATAAATCTAAAGGGAAATTATGTGGAGAAATAGGCGACCGGTTCTACAAAGTTGATCTCATTCGTTCTGCCTCCGATCTGGTGCCCACAGTGCTTTTATGTCCTACTATTACTCAGTGACCATATTGGAAACAGATTCGTGTATCGAAATTCGCCAACTCGCTAACTACACTGTGCTAGTTATTTCGAACCCTAAATGTAATGTTACCCAACGCTCAGCATCGTGAGCTCGTGACGGCGTCGAGGTCAGCGTCACTGAAGGATGTAGACCACTGTGATATCGTCAACTGTGGCCGCCAAACTGTCAGTTTAACTAAAAATGTGTATACATAGCCCGTTATCGCGGAGAAATATCTCAGAATACCATGCTCAGGCTTTCTCATTAGTGCACTTTCTAAACTTAGCCAAGGGGCAGCCGATTACAAGTCAACAAGAGGGTAACGGAGGTAGCAGTGCAACAGATGGATAAAAAGTAGTGAAACCAACTATCAATATCAAATCTGGCCCACTGATCAGGAAAGAGATGTCCAATACCAACTCTAGAACCAACATCACAAGCCCCTACATCGACAGCATGACCTTTAGTGTACATAATTAATCCAGTCGTAGCGTCCATTGATCACTTTGAGACAAAACTGCAGGACATGAGGCAGGCTTGTGACCCGCACAAGATTAACTCCCTTGTTGAGGAAGGGTCTCCTATGGTTATGGCCTATGACTTTGACTGTTAAGGTACAATATAAGTGCAATAATAAATTATTTTCAAGTTGGTTTCTCATTTCGATAGCGTTTTTAATAGGCATGTGTGATCTATTTACTGACTTGCTCTCGGAATACTGTAAACTGCTCACTTGTCCTTTCAATATTATGACCACTGGACTACGGAGGACGTCTGTGACAAAGAATGAAAATAAACAACTAACAAATCTCAACAAAAATAAACTACCAAATCAGAACAAAAATAAACAACTAACAAATCGCAACAAAAATAAACAACTAACAAATCTCAACAAAAATAAACAACTAACAAATCTCAACAAAAATGACAAATTTGCTGTTTAAGCCAGCAGCCATAACGGAAGTGGCCAGGAACGTTTTACCAGGAGAGACAGTCTTGGAAATGGGGACATTAGAAATATAGTCAGGACTGACTGCCCTTTGTGCTGAACGCATAACAAGAGAGAAAATAAGATGGCTCTGATATCTCATAAGGATACAATCTGATCAACTACCACTGTGCACATACAACACAAGCAGATTTGGTTACAAGACGTGAATAAGGTCATGAGGCAGATGGATAGATGTCATAACAAAAATACTGCAATAACACAATCTTACACAGTTCCTGTCGTGCTCGGGAAGGGACCAGATAGATTTCTGGTGACTGTCCGAGGTGGGAAGAGTTCTGGTGTCTGCCCGGGGTGGGAAGATTTCTGGTGTCTGCCTGCATGGAAAGAGTTCTGGTGTCTGCCCAGGGTGGGAAGATTTCTGGTGTCTGCCTGGGGTGGAAAGAGTTCTGGTGTCTGCCCGGGGTGGGAAGAGTTCTAGTGTCTGTCCAAGGTGAAAAGATTTATGGTGTCTGCCCAGGGTGGGAAGAGTTCTAGTGTCTGCCCGATGTCGGAAGATTTCTGGTGTCTGTCCGAGGTAGGAAGAATTCTGATGTCTGCCTGGGGTGGGAAGAGTTCTGGAGTCTGCCCGAGGTGGGAAGAGTTCTAGTGTCTGCCCGGGGTGGGAAGATTTCTGGTGTCTGTCCAAGGTGGGAAGATTTCTGGTGTCTGCCCGGGGTGGGAAGAGTTCTAGTGTCTGCCCGGGGTGGGAAGACTTCTAGTGTCTGCCCGGGGTAGGAAGAATTCTAGTGTCTGTCTGAGATGGGAAGAGTTCTAGTGTCTGCCCGGGGTGGGAAGAGTTCTGGTGTCTGTCCGGGGTGGGAAGAGTTCTAGTGTCTGTCCGGGGTGGGAAGATTTCTGGTGTCTGTCCGAGGTGGGATGATTTCTTGTGTCTGCCCGGGGTAAGAAGAAAATCCACGGGACTCCCACACTTATATCTAGAATCACTGAGAGCTAATCGCAGTGGGATGCAGAAAATAAGAGGTAGAAGAAGAAAAAGAAGAAGAGGCAGAAGACGAAGAAGAAGACGAAATATAAGAAGAAAAAGAGGACGATGAATATTGGCGAAAACATGACTTTATAACGAGCGCACGAGCTACAGGGGTCAGCGACCGATAGCAGACTGCTAGAGTCAGGGCCAGCGAACCAGACCTGCCAAGACCCTTCTACACCTCGACGCGGTGATCTTGGATAACAGGCTACAGCAGGGCAGACTGGCTAAGGATAAGGGATCGAAGAGGGAATGCTAACCCGGTACTCAAAAATGCTTGCAAAATTCGGATGTGTTGGACCGAAAGGTGCAGATATAGCAGTCAAGCTGTAAACTCTGACACGACGCATTCCGTTCTCTGGACTACATTCTGCTTCTTCAGCCCTTTGATGGTTTGGTAGCGGGAGATTGAGAACGAAGGAAGCCAAGCTAAGACATAACCTTTAATACACACACACAGAGACACACAGACTAACACGCGTCCTCGGGGTGAGGCCCTTGCATTGCGCTTTGGTTGTGATTGGCCACTGAGATCGCCCTAACTATCTTAGGTACATATAGACGCACACACCCATCCAAACACTGGTTAATATGTCCTGATATCGCCTAAAAGACTAACATTCTAGAGTGGAAAGTTGCGTGCCGCGGCAGAAGAATATTGAAAGGCAAACCTGTAACGGAAAATAAAAGAAAAGAAAAGAATAGAAGACAACTTCCTCTCACAACATGCAGGCTTAACGGCCCAAGTGGTCGGTAAAGTCGAGTCAATACTGAAACAGGAGACTTTTGTACACGCTAATTGGTTTGGCGAATGCTCAGTGTAAGGCGGCCGGCAGCCACGGTCGCTAAATACGCGGCTTCTTTTGAGGCTAAAAAGGAAGGAAGGCTATGATAAAATCGTTTAATTCAGTGAATGTATACATATTTTATAGTAATTCTGACATACAGAGTAGAAAAACGCTTTTAAAATGCCCGACTGAATAAAATAAAGCTATTACAATTTTCTTCTAACTGACATGTCTAAAAGACGGTGATATATCTTCGTACAAATTCTAGATTTGAACAAGGATGATCAGATTCAGATACTTTCTAATCGCACCAATAACGACATGGAATAGATAACAGGAACGCTGTTGGTTGATATCAGGCAAGTCATAGATCTAGTTCAGCAACGATCTTTATAATACATGCATCGCGACACTTTTCATCTTCTGCTTTAATCTTTATAATACATGCATCGCGACACTTTTCATCTTCTGCTTTAATCTTTATAATACATGCATCAAGACACTTTTCATCTTCTGCTTTAATCTTTATAATACATGCATCAAGACACTTTTCATCTTCTGCTTTAATCTTTATAATACATGCATCACGACACTTTTCATCTTCTGCTTTAATCTTTATAATACATGCATCAAGACACTTTTCATCTTCTGCTTTAATCTTTATAACACATGCATCGCGACACTTTTCATCTTCTTATGCACACGAGAAAGAGCCCATGTTTCACACAGGTATGTAATCAGGTTCATTCCTATTCTCAACATCATCCAGTTTACTCAACTGTATATGGGTACATGATATATTGTTAGAAGTAAAGGGGACGAAAAAGAAACTGGTTACGTCATCTATGAAAACCACCTGAGATTCAGCACAATGTAATCTCTAAATCATTAACGCAGACGCCAGAGTCAGCGATGGAATTAACTTGACCTTTATCTCCAGATATAATTGGACATTATTCTCACGATAACACACACAACACATAAACAGTGCTTTGTGATTTCAAATAAATGATGAGTGGGCCGATACGGGGAGAATTAATGCGCTTTAAAAATCACAACAGTAATGGGCATGCATTAAATAATGTCACGGTAGATATTTTTTTTTTGTTTGTTTTTTTTTTTGCGTTCGCCTTATTTCTCTAATCCCCAAGGCGGTGTGCGTTGCACTGCGTTTTTATTTTGCGCCTGTCGGCCCAGTGCATCCGACTTCAGCATGCATTTTATGTAAGGGTCTGCTTCCTCCTGCATTTTCTAAGGGTTTGCTTCCCCGGGGTAACGGCCGGTGCTGTGATGGGGATCTAACCCAGCACCTTCTGGTTGTGAGCCGTGTCACTTAACCACTAGGCCACGCCGTCCCCACGGTAGATATAATTTAAGGGATTTAATACGCACCTGCAAGTACGAGTGCACACGCGTACGTGCGTACTTTTTCATAAACACCCTCCAACTCCCTACGATGCACAGATCACCAGCAAAAACTCGCAAAGTCTTCCTGTCATGAACCTACATTTCCAGCCCCCCCCCCTTTCACATCCCCCCTTTTTCACCTCCCCCCCCCCCTTCTCACCCGCATTTTCTTGTTATGTTTGTCTCGATTTCCTTACTTCGTGAGTGTTTAGATTTGCCTCTACTTCTTTTGCCATAAGGATTCTAGAACAGTCTTGCATTGCAATTAATGGGTTCTCATAGTGTGTGTCATATTCATCGTCAAAGGTTTCTCTTCAAGTCTAGTGCCACTGACATCTTAACTTAACTTCTTTATACTGGTTTAGAATTCTCTGCAGAGTATGATTTCAAACAATTTCTTATATTTCCCTTGATCTAAACATAACTATGTGTATCCAATCTATTCTTGAAAGCATTACGTGACCCTGCTACCAGTATTTCCTGTGGCAATGCATTCCAAGCATTCACCCTTCTTGACTACACAAATATTTCACAATATCCAATCTGGACCTTTCTTCAATAAATTTGTACCTACCTGCTTCTTTCCCACAGTTCTATATTTGCGACTTTATCATACCATTATGACCCTTATTTCGAAGCAAGCATCCGTTGATAAAAGCTTGGACCTTTACGATTGTACTTTCCTTTGTTACCCACGCCACAAAGCCAAACAATATAACGGGCTCACATGGGAAAATCATCAGCAAAAGTCTAGATCATCAACTTTTTTCGTCAAAAGTAATTGAATTGCATGATATATACGAATATGTATACAATGAAAAAAAGTAACTTACCAGTTTTTGTGCATGTTTTTATGTTTGAAAGTTCTAATGTAATTTCATACCGATGTATTATTGACCGTGATTAGAGACCATATAATTGTCTTAGTACAGTCTGAGTGTGAAATGACATTTCACTGACCTTCAAAATCTGATTTCATGAAATGAACAACAATCCGGGCAGTTTCTAACAATTCACTTGCCGATCACAAAATTGACCTGAGAAGTGTTCACTGGCAAGCTTATTATTTTGCCATTCATTTATTCGATAAGCAAACTACTGGAGGGATGTCACGCAAGGCGCTAAATGTGAGGTTGCGAGCTATTGGCATGTTGGAAGGAGGGAATGCCTGTGTCTACAACAACTCGACAATTTGATGTGTCTAGACAGACTATTAAACTGTGATTACATCGCTACCATACGACTGAGATTGTTTCTGTCCTGCTCCACATGGGACGTCCTCGATTAGCGACCAGACGGCAGGATCGTTACACCACTCTCGCACATCTACGACACAGCTGTCTCTGATGACACCATTCCCGGACTGAGAAGAATAAATTTAGCTACTGTCAGAAACCGTTTGCATGAGTAATGCCTACGTGCAAGAGGTCCTGCTATTTGTTTAACTCTGTAGATATATCATGCCACACGACTTGCCTGGGTCAGATAACATCTGCGCTTTGGGAACACTCTATGGGATAGAGTACTGTTTACTGACAAGTGCAGGATTAACCTTTCAAGAGCCGATGGTCGTCAGAGAGTGTATTCTCGTCATGGTGTTGTAGGGATTATGATCTGGGGAGGCAACTGCACCAAAGGCATCTTTATATTGATGCTGTGATGAGTTAGCGAGTAACCACATCGCTCCTTTGTGTTGAATAATGTACCAGCGTTGTGCTTCAGAAGGACAATGCCCGTCCTCATGTTGCCAGAATCGTGCGTGATGAACTCTAAGCCGGAAATAGAAGATGCCTACCAGGCACAGAAACACACAGTAGCGGTTTGGGTGGACCTGGAAAAGGCATTTGACAAAGTCTGGAAAGACGGACTTAGAGTCAAGCTAAGGAGCAGTGAAGTTTGTGGGAGAATGTACAAGTGGATCAACCACTACCTCAAACAAAGAACGGCCAGAGTCCAAGTACAAGGGCAGATGAGCAAAAAGGTGACACTCGTGCAGGGAGTACCCCAAGGGGGAGTACTGTCACCTACACTCTTCCTGGTGTATATAAACGACATTACAGAGAATATACCAAGAAGAGTCCATAGCTCAATGTTTGCAGACGATCTGGCTATGTGGATCTCTGAAAAGAATCACACCATAGCAAGAAATCGGATGCAGCAGGCCCTAACATCGCTGGAAGAGTCGGCGAACTCATGGCTGGTCAAAATAAACGAGGAGAAAACCACATGTACAATATTCTCGCTTTCAATCAAACCCCAAAATACCAAATTAAGTCTAAATGGCAAATTCCTGCAGCCAAACGACAACCCAAACTATCTGGGAGTCACATTTGATCGGCGCATGACATGGAAAAGTCAGATCGAGAGAAACCGAATGAGAGCCAGAGAAAGAATGGCAATCATGAAGAAACTTGCTGGCACAAGCTGGGGAGCAGACGAAAGTATACTAAAGAAACTGTACACTGGAAGAGTGAGACCAGTTCTCGAGTATGGCATTGCGGCATGGACAACAGCAGCAAAGGCGAACTTCGATTAAAGTTAACAAACTTCAAAACCAAGCCATGAGAGTTATAACAGGAGGCATGAAGTCAACGCCAATTGTAGAACTTGAAAAGATTACAAAGCTGCAACCCATGACCGATAGAAGAGACTGCAGAGCCCAGCTGCAGTCAGAGAAACTCAGAAGACTGACTGACCATCCAATGCGCCAGAGACTAAACAATTTGGGAAAAGGGAAACTAAAGCGGAGAAACTTTGCAGAAATAGCCAAAGCAAAGATGCACGAAGATCCCATAACCGCACTAACAACACCAAAGTCCATCACTACTGTACGAAAACCTACCTGGAGGCAGGATATATTTCCAGAGGGGGTAGAAAATATACCAGGTATTGGAAACAAAAACTGCCAGACTGAAAAGAAAAGGAGAGATACTACCCTAAGCTTCATATCGAAAAACTACCCAAGCATGGACTGGACCCATGCATACACCGATGGTTCTGTAACAAACACTACACAGAACGGAGGGGCAGGAGCATTCCTGAACCTACCAAATGGCAGACAAATAACACTGTCATTCGCTACTGGTAAGTACACAAGCAATTTCAGAGCGGAGGCAGAGACACTGAGGGCGGCAGTGGAAGAAATGGTGACACACAAAGAAAATGAAAGCCATATAGTCCTGCTTACAGATGCTCTCGCCGTAGTCACAGCGCTAAAAAGCCAGAAAAACACTGAGCTTAATGACTTAAGAGCAGCACTCTGCCAACTGTGCCAGCAGTCCGCACCAAAAAGGGTAGTGGTACAGTGGGTCCCATCACACTGCAACATCCAAGGCAACGAGGAGGCAGAGAGACTGGCAAAAGAAGGTGCAAGACTACCACAAACAGATACTAGTATGACGTACGAAGAGTCAAAACGGCTTATCAAAGCCAGATACATGACCAAATGGGAAACCGAACATACTAGTTACACCAAAAACGATGCCTATTACCAGTTGAACCGAAGAGAGCAGGTCGTTGTCTTCAGACTTCGCACTGGCCACAATAGACTGAGGTACAACCTATTTAACAAATTGAAGATAGGTGGTACCGACGAATGCCCGTGTGGTACCGAGAAAATGACCGCTGAGCATCTGCTGCAGAACTGCCCGACATACGAGGATCAGAGAGAGCAGATGTGGCCATCACCAGTGGAACCACAAGACAAGCTCTATGGCAGTGTCGACAGCCTCAGGATGACCACCGCTTTTTTCGAAAAAATAATGGTTACTGTCTGACTGCGTACGATGAAGAAGAAGAAGAAGAAGAACTCTAAGCCAGAAACATTGAAATCTTGCCCTCACCAGCCATTTCCCCCGATCTGTCACCAATTGAGCAGTGTATGGGACGAGCTGAAACGTCGACTTCAGCCACGACAGCATTCGTCGCAGACTGTACAGCAACTTCGTCAAGAAGTCATGTAGGAATGGCAAAACATTCCACAGAATTGACCGAGACGCTGCAATCGATCCATAAGACGCAGATGTCAGGCCGTGATAAACGCACGTGGTGGACACACGCGCTTCTGAGTACTGTCATTTTTTTTTTTAAATGACCCTTATGTTCACAGTCGCTGCGCAAACAATCAAGGGTGATACGAAACTGTCTTTTCGGTTGTTTTAGTTTCGAGCTATGGAATCAAGGTTCTTCTCCCCATATTTCGTTGTTTTTAGATGATAACATAAAATTATATGATGACAAACACAACTGCCAAGTTACTTTTTTTTTCATTGAGTATGTATATATAAATATTACTAGTGGATTATTGGACAAACCTAACTTCAGTGGCCTATACATCGTTGTGGGTTCCAACTTCTCTTCCTTCTCTTCCTTGTGGTCGGACCAGCTAGTTTATGGTCGGACCTGCTAGTTTATGGTCGGACCTGCTAGTTTGTGGTCGAGCCTACTAGTTTGTGGTCGGACCTACTAGTCTGTGGTCGGACCTACTAGTTTGTGGT
>JAVGWX010000011.1:79870902-79963402 GCA_036924085.1 Ariolimax columbianus | reverse complement strand
GATAGATGGCTCTGTTATCTCATGATAATACAACCTGGTCAAGTACCACTGCAAACATTTGACCCAAGAAGAGAACCGGTTACAACACACGAGGAAAAGCATGTGGCAGATCCTTGAGAATTAAAAGAAAAGAAATAAGAATCTTCCCTTTTTCTTTCCCTCTATGACAGTATGTCGGGTACCCATTTACATCTGGGTCAACTAAGATAAGCGGTTATTTCTATGAGAAAAGCCACGAATATTCTAGTTTGTCAAACCGAACGTGGCGTGATTTGAATCTGGTACTTTGTAATTGTAAACCAAGCTTACAATTCCTAGGCCACTCGATAATCACACTAGCAAGCGCATTTTGATAGACTAAGGGAGGAAACTTGAATATATTTTGGTTAGCAGTCTTTTGTCGCCCAAACAAACTCGATTATCTTCCCCTTTAGGAACATGCAGTTGAACATCATCGAATCTTGCTAATAATAACATGACTGAAACAGTAATAAAATTATACCACATGTAAGTACGAACGTACTTCATGACCTGATCTATTTCCTCACCACCTACTGTAACTTTATGTTTACATTGTGTCTTGTCGGTGGTCATAATCTTGGTTTTGTTTATGCTTATAAACAGGTTTTGATCTTTACTATGTCCATTTACAGCTGAAATTAGCTGCTCTAGCCCTTCTGCACTTCTTGATAGTATCACTGTATCGTCTGCTTATCGTAACTCTGGCATCTCGTACCCGCCAACCGTAAATGTATCAAAACTGTCAATATTCTCGTCTACTCGAACATATCTCATTATAGATTCCGCATATATGTTGTACAGATAAGGTGAGAGGATACATCCCTGTCTTTCTCCCTTTTGTATTGTGAACCAATCTAATGTTTGCCCAGATACCCGGACAGCAGCTCGTTCATCTTGATTTAATATTTTCAATGAGATGAATAATGTGCACAGGAAACCCCATTTCCTTCATGATGTTCCACAGATTTTGATGTTTTACCGAATCGAAGGACTTGGTGTAATCAATGAAACATGTGTACAGTCTACATTAAACTCTCTACATTTTTCGTAGATATTCCTCATATTGAATATATGGTCCCTGGTCTGTCTTTCCTAATACCTGCCTGGACCTCGTGAGTTTCAGATTCAAACCTTTTCTCTATCCTTCTTAATAGGATTCGCAAGAGTATCTTCCTGGCATGGCTGATCAGCGCGATAGTTCGTGCACAGCTTTAGGTTGCCTTTTTTTGGGGGAGGGGAATATAAATTAATTTCTTCTATTCTTCTGGCTACTCTGCACTGTGCCATATCTGTTTACACAGCTTGTGATAGACTCAAGCACTTGCC
This sequence comes from Ariolimax columbianus, assembly GCA_036924085.1. Taxonomy (NCBI): domain Eukaryota; kingdom Metazoa; phylum Mollusca; class Gastropoda; order Stylommatophora; family Arionidae; genus Ariolimax; species Ariolimax columbianus. The sequence goes on along the minus strand of JAVGWX010000011.1, from coordinate 79,962,055 downwards.
TCCCCTCCTGCTAGTATTAGCTCTGCTTGGATATCATCACATCCTGGGGACTTTCCCTTTTTCAGGCTTTTGATTGCAGAGCGTACTTCTTCCAATGTTGGTTCAGGTTCTTTCTCATCCTTTGGTAGGATTGTAACTGAGCGCTTTGTGCTATCTCCATACATGGTTCTGCAGTACTCTCTCCATCTATTCAGTATGTCTTTGGTTTCTGTTAATGTGTTATCCTCTTTGTCATTGATGACATGCGGAACTGGATAGATTTCCCTTGTCAGTGTTCTTATCGCATTAAAGGTATCTCTCTCCCTGTCTTGTTGCTGTGGATTTTCTATGTCATTACAAGTGTCCACTATGTATCTTCTTTTTATCTTTTCTTATTTCTCTTCTAACTTTTCTTGCGCAGTTTTTATATGCTCTGTTGGACCCCTGACTTCCCATTTGCTTTAATCGTTGCCTTTCTTCAATGGGTTTCAGTGTTTCATATGATATATAGCTCTGTTTCTTGTGCGACATCATGTGAATCATTTCGTTCGCTGTCGAGATTAAAATATCCCTTGCGTGTGATGTCAACTTCTCAGATGTTATCTCTTCATGTACCGCCTCAAATTTGTTTTCTACTTTGATGTTGTATTCAGTCGAAATTGCTGTAATATCGAAGCGTATTGGCTGGAAACCTTTGTTAATCCTACGAAGTTTTGTCTTGAAACTGTAAACAGTAATTCGTGGTCCTTATCGCAGTCCGCTCCTGGTAGAGTTTTTGTTGCCAGCACATTAGACCTTCATCTTTGTTGTACCAGGAATCTACTTGATTTCTGCTGTTACCACCAGGGAAGGCCCACGTGTATAGTCTTCGCGGATGTTGTTTAATTAAGGTGTTGGCAATGGAGAGGTAATTTTCCATGCAGAATTAAACCAGTTTTCTCTTCGCTCATGTCTGTGTTCCAAACCAAAAGGCCGTCGTACACTTCTCTCTTCGTCGGCTATTTCCTCTCCAACTTTCGCATTAAAATCGCCAGTGATAAGCAAGATGTCTCTTTTTTTCTACTTTTTCTATTATTTCTTGTAAGGCGCCATAAAAATCGTCCATTTCGCAATCATCAGCTGCTGATGTTGGTACATAGACTTTAATTATTGTTAAATTTCTTGTCTTCATCTTTAGTCTGATTATAATTATTCGATCGTTAACTGAATTGTAACCGAGAAGTGAAAGTACCGTCTTCTTTGACAGGATGAAGCCGATCCCGCTTTGTCAACCTTTATCCATCTCAGAATATATACATGTTTCTCCTGATGTGCTGATATACTGCCCTTGAGCGTCCCATCTGTGTTCAGAGACTCCAAGAATCTCTATCCTGGTTCTTTCCATCTCTCTTCCAATCACGAACAGATTGCCCTGGTATAGGCTCCTGACGTTCCATGTGTCTATTCTTAGATTTGTTTATATTTCCATTTCAGAGTTGTCCACTGTAATGCAGTCTGGCTTTAGGCCGTCACCTCTATTACTTTAACTGACTCTGAAATCGGCCTCTTCCCCAGTTCATCAGGTGTCGATGATCTGTCTGGCCTGAGGGCCTCGCCATCAGATCTTTGCGTTTCGTTTCTATCGACTGTCATAGATTTCTTGGCATTTTACGTCCACTAGTTTGCCATTGCTTTCTGGACGTTGTTCCGGCCGTTACCAACTATGGTCTCTGGTGCGCCCTTAGCACGATACCAGACGTTTCCAGCTCCAACCGTCAGAGTCGTCGACTACCAGGTCGATCTTCTACCAGTAGCTGTGTGTACTTGTCAGGGGTGGACTCCCTTTCCTGCCGTTTTATTCACGTAATTTAGCCGGCCAGAAAAAGCCATTGCCCAGGGGGTGGCGCTGCCAAGTTAAGATCGCTTAATTCCAATGTCAAATAAGTACTTCTGTACGGAGCAGAAACTTTATGAATTACAAAGGCAATACAGAGGAAACGCTAGTCGTTCGTCAATAAATGTCTACGGGGGATAATGGGTGAATGCTGGCAAGACCTAATGAGGAATGACGATCTATGTAGAAGGGACCAACAACAATCAGGGAAGCAACAGAAATAGGGTTGGATAGGACAAACGCTAGGGAAACCACTTTCAAACATGGAAACCCATGGAATCCACATGGGAAGAGGAAGATAGATAGACCAAGAAACACAGGGAGAAGATGGTATTCATCCAAAATTGCTGTATGAAATTACAGATCAACTAGCAAAACCATTGGCTATATTATGTTCTCAATCACTTACAAAAGGGATTGTTCCACGGGATTGGAAAGATGCAGGAGTGATCCCCTTATTAAAAAAGGCAAACAATCAGATCCAGAAAATTATAGACCGGTGAGTTTAACGAGCATAGTCTGTAAATTGTTAGAGTCAATAATCAAAGAAAACGTTGTAATGCATTTAGACAAATTTAATCTAATTAGAAATAGTCAGCATGGGTTTACTAGAGGGAGATCATACTTAACAAATCTATTAGAATTCATGGAGGAGGTTACTAAAATCATAGATAAAGGGGAGCCAGTGGATGTTATTTATCTAGACTTTGCAAAGGCCTTTGATAGAGTACCTCATCACAGACTATTTAGAAAGTTAAAATCACATGGAATAGGTGGGGAATTTGCCAAATGGATTGAAAATTGGTTAACGGGAAGAAGGCAGAGGGTGGGCATAAATAAGGAGTACTCTGAGTGGTGTGAAGTGAAAAGTGGTGTGCCACAGGGCTCGGTTTTGGGACCAATTTTGTTCTTGATATATATAAATGATTTGGACATTGATATGGGATCCATGATTGCAAAATTTGCTGATGACACAAAACTATGCAGTAGTGTCTCATCTAAAGCGGAAGTGGATATATTGATGTCGGATTTAGATAAAATTCGAGAATGGTCTGTAAGCTGGCAAATGGAGTTTAATGTAGATAAATGTACAGTCATCCACATGGGTAGATCAAATATGGAACATAATTACAGAATGGGAGAAAACAATATTAGAAAGATAGATAAGGAAAGGGACCTAGGGGTTATAATAGATCATACAGGAAAGGTGAGTGAGCAAGTTAAGGTAGCAGTGAAAAAGGCAAATGCAATGTTAGGTATGATAAAAAGAAATATTAAACATAGGAGCAAGGAAGTGATCGTCAAACTGTATAAAGCTTTAGTTAGACCTAGATTGGAGTACTGTGTACATGTGTGGAGTCCTTATCACAGAGGGGACATAAACATGCTAGAAACAATACAAAAAAGAGCGACAAAGATGATAGTGGGATTCTAGAATTACAGTTATGAGAAACGACTCAGAAAAACCGGCCTACAGTATCTCGAAGATAGAAGAATTCGTGGTGACTTAATACAGGTTTATAAGATGATCAGAGGAATGGATAAATTAGACTATAACAAGTTTTTTTAAATACAGCCACCTACAATAACACGAGGGCATAGCTACAAGCTGACTAAAGAGAGGTCCAGATTAGATATTAGGAAATATTTTTTTAGTCAGAGAGTGGTGTCTGCTTGGAATGCATTGCCAGGGGAGGTAGTGGAGGCAGGGACAGTTAATGCATTTAAGAATAAACTGGATGCGCATAGCTTTTAGAGCAAGGTGATGTAAATGTAACTGGTTGTATACAGACTCTGCAGGGTCTTCTAAACCAGTATAAAGACGTTAAGTTAAGAGACTGTAAAAATGAACTTCGGCCCCTGGACCACAACTGGAGCGAGGCAGAAAGTGGAGCTCAAGACCAAACTTGCTGGTGGAGGGTTGTCAATGGTCTATGCCCAGAAAGGAGCGACCTGCGACGGGCATTGATGATGATGATTACAACAGTGAAAAGAGAATATGAATGACAAGTCATCAACGCGTTACACTAGAATTGATGTAACCCTTGTATGAAGAGACTACGTTGAAAGTTGTTATGTAGTATTCATTACCACGACTTACAGGACTGTCAACTGGAAATATTTGAAGCTCTCTCGTAGAAAAAGTTAGGCAAGTTGAAAATGTGTTTCCTTTTCTGTTCAGCAAGATGGCGGCGCGCTTGATGAACAAACTTGTGCATGTGAAAGGTCAGCGGATAAGTAAATTGTCACGGTAAGAACACTGCTTTGTTTACTTCGCGGACCGTTAAAAAAAACTAAAACTGATTTTAGAGCATAACATTTTTTAATAGCATGAACATTTGATTATGTCTGACAATGTTTTGATACCGTTCCCGTTGCGTTTAAAGGTTTAGTTTAACTTTTATTTTAAGTTTGATTAGTTATGATTAGTAGATACTAGATTAGTTAGTACTACGACGGTCAAAAGTTAAAAACTAAAAAAGAGGTCTAGTCTAGACCAGACAGAAACAAATAAGATTGTTGTAAAAAAAAAGACAAAATTGCATCATAAATCAAATAAATGAACTCAACAAATGGTGATTAAGAACATCATTCCCGATTCCGTTTTACAGAAAGAAAAATAGTTAGCTGTAAAGTCAAGTAAAGTGTAAAGGCTAAAGCTCAGTTTGTTACTTTTCTACATTAAATTTAACATTTCATACGTTTAATTGTTTGTCATAACTTAACTTAACTTAATGTCTTTATACTGGTTTAAAAAACCCTGCAGAGTCTGTATACAACCAGTTACATTTACATCACCTTGCTCATCATCCATTCGTCATCATTCGATTCATTGTGATTGTCAATAATAATTAATATTATTATTAATTGTGGTTTTCATTGGCCTTGACTTGGAACTTTTTTGGGTTGGCTTGATGGAAAAATTGGACCACTGGTACACTACAGTAATTTACTGACATAAGTAATTTTAATTGGTTATAGGAGGTTTTCTGTCAATTCCATTTCACTAATTTCAGGAAATCATTTCACTTTTCAGATTTCATCTCAAGGGCAGTATGAGTTTCATCATACTCATAGTAATACTAGTAATAGTATGAAAATAAACTAAATGTCGGACGCTATTACTTAATTACTATGAAGTATTATGATTATTATTAACATTTAGTAAATGTAACAACATATGACTAAAATTACAGACTTGAGTATTAGTCACTATTAGTATTAGTAGACTATAGACCCTTCTATAAATTATATACCCCTATGTTATAAACATAGAATCTAATAATTAGAGCACAATTGTGACAATCACAATAAACTATATATCTACTACTACAACTTACACGACAAGAGGTGGTGAGGTGGAATCGTTAGTATCATTCATTTAAGAACTAATCTGAAAATAATCTTGGTAACAAATAAACAAAGTATGGAGTAGGTTATAGCGATATCAAACTAAGAATACAGACGGTGAGAGGGACAATTTCAATTAGTATTAGGGATTCATTAAACTGTAAAGTCCATAAATAACAACTCTGTAATTACCACAATAAAGTTTCGAGCTTTAATTAATGGGTGTCTAGTACTGTATACACTGGATGGAGGGATTAGGATGTGATAAATTCACTAATATGGAACTGTTGGAAACAACTGCACAGATGAAGATGTCAGTGGGGCTTGATGTAATGAGAAGGCACTAGCATTGGATAGGACACATATTATGGAAACATCTGATGGCATTACAAGAAAACTTCTTTTATGCAATCCCCAATAAAAGTGAAATAGAAAACAGATCTAAACATTCATGAAGAAGAGAACTTGCAGCAAATGTAAAGGCAACAGGGAGGACGTGATCAGATCTGGAAAGGATGACACTGGACAGGATGACTTGGCTAGTATTTGTTGAAGACTAAGCTCAGCAGAGAGCTGGAAGGTATTAATGGTGATGACCATATAATTATATGCCTAATAATGTAATATATAATAACAATTACAACCAGGGTTGCGTTTGCTAGCTGACTCCACAAACCTGACTCTTTTTTTGTGTGATTCTGACAAACACAGCTATGTAATTCTCCTTTGTTCTCCCTCCAATTCATGTCTATCCAATTGTAATGGAAGCTTACTTAGTCGCTCCTCTCTACCGTGAGGTGTAGAGGTTTGTCAAAGAGAACGCCACACTGCTCTATCCGCTGTCTTTTTCTTGGCCTCTTTCCAATTCAGCCCTCTATCACTTAAGGACTGTCGTATGTTGTCTTCCCAACGTACTTTTGGACGTCCTCGGGATCTGAGTTCTTGACTTTTTATCTCCCATGACCGCTTTGGTATCCGATCTTCTTCCATTCTGCAGACATGGCCAAACCACTGTAGTTGGAACTACTCCACTCGTGTCTGCAGGGGTTGAACTTCAAGATTGCTACGTATTGTCTGGTTACGGATCTTGTCCCTTTTCGTCACCTGGACCGCCTTTCTTAGGTACCTCATTTCTTAAGTTTGTAATTGCCTTTCTTGGGCTGTAGTCATTGCCCATGACTCACATCCATATGTCAGGGCAGGCACATAGGTCAAGCGGTATACATCCATCTTTGTTTTCCTGCTTATTTCTCTTCTACTGAAGTTATGGAAGCATTTTATATATATTTCACTATCATAGGCGCAGTGTAAGCAGTGCCAAACCTGGAGAACATGGAGATATTACAAGCCTATCTATGGCTAAGAAGCTGCCAGGGCTTCCAGACCCTCAGTATGCAACAACAACCAGCCATGTCTATGACACTCATGTGACAACTCTTGATAATGGTCTTAAGATTGCATCAGAAAACAAGTTTGGACAGTTCTGTACAGTTGGAGGTTGGTATATTTGCAACACTTGTTTTGTAATTTAAAATAAGAAGGTAGGTAGCTAGTCTTCTTAGGTGACAAGGGCCTGTTGTGGCAAAGGTCCATGAACACGATGGGTGACAGAACGCAGGCCACATACAGTGAGGATGATGTCTTTTCAGTTTGACCTAACAAGGTGGTGCATAGGTAGGAGTGGAACCATGCTGGAGAGAGTCATGTCCCATCCTTGATGTCAATGACCTGCTGTAAGAGCTGATGAACAGAATCATCCTCGGCAAGACGGGCTGTGTTTCCAATATGATCAATGGGCGATGGTTTAGCATGGTGAGTGTGCTTTCAGGGCCTGTCTGTCGTGTGACTTTGTCGTTTGAGACCTGGTCATACCAGTGGATCGCAAAAATGTGTCTAGTTTTACATGGGTGAGGCTTCTGATTGTTCTGAAAACTAGTCCCGGTTTTGGAACCATATAGCACAATGGTTATGTAAATAGTTTGGTTTTTAGTGAAAGCCCCTACTGGTTCCAGACTTGTTGCAGGGTGTTATAGAAGAGACAGCCAGGCCAGCTCTTTGAATGTTATCTGGGTGGCGTTGTGCATCAGAGATCTGTTGGTTGCCCAGGTAAATGCATTCTCAGGGGAGTTCATGCAAGATCTTCTAGGTGCTCCAGTGGTTTTATCAGTTCCTGAGGATGGCAGCCTGGTATTTCATCTACATAGTCGAGATTGGTCATACTCAGCTGTCTTATGGTGACTTCTGGGTTGTGCATCTTCAGCTGACCAAGAATCCAGTCTATAATAATTGAGAACAATATCAGGGAAACTAAACATCAATGTAGGATACCGGGTGATGTAGAGCACCTGTCAAAGAGATTGTGACCCAGGTGGACTCTTGCTCCAGCGTTGTAGTGTAGCTGCTCGATTAGCCATTGAAGTGTGCTGGGAACTCCCTCTTGCTCTAAGGTGTTCCACAAGGCAGATCTGTCCACAGAGTCGAAGACATCGCAGAGGTTGACATGAAAGCAACGGTTGAATTCCTGATGTATCTCTTTGACATATATCCCTTGTTAGCGACCTGGATTTCCACAACTGTACCATTGCAGAAGTATGGTTCACCCTACAGAAGTTGAAAGATGGTCGAGCTGCAGGACCTGATAGCATTACTCTCAAGCTGTTGAAATAGGCATGTGACTTCCCTGTACCAACTGCTTACAACAGTTTTGTCCACTGTACAGGTTTCGCTGCATGGCAGGATAGCATCATCAGCTCCATATGCAATGGAGAAGGACATAGCTCTGAATATGGCAACTACAGGCCCATCACATTACTGTCTGTCCCCGGAAAGGACTTTGCCCATATACTTTTCTCCCACATCCAGCCTTTACTGAAAATAATCTAGTGCCTCGACAGTCTAGCTTCACTGCCTGCCGTTCCACCATTGATGCTATTCTTGCTCTTGCCTGCATTGAATCTCTTATATTTTATACATAAATTGCACTATGACCAGCACCAAGTTGTTTTCAATACAAAAGGGGTCTGCCAGGGAGAATCCTATCTCACCAAATCTGTTCTCCGTATGCTTGGGGTCATCAGTTGTGAGGGGGGCGGGGCGCTTGGAATACATGTTTGTGGATGACATAGTGCTGATCACAGAGTCAGTCACATAAGTCAACCACAGGTTACAGATGCTCAACATAAAGGGAAAGAGAGCAAGGCTGGTCATGAATATCTTCAAGACTAAAATCATGTGAAATTTTGCCTTTTGTGACCCAGTCATCCTTGATGGGAAAAAAACTTTGAAGACGTCAAGGAATGCTGCTGTCTTGGATGCCTCAACGTGCGGAGAAGACGTCGAGGAATGCTGCTGTCTTGGATGCCTCAACATGCAGAATAATTTAGAACCACAAGTAATAAGACATAATTCTAGAAGGTTGCCACGATCAGACTATGTGGTTCTCTCCAAAGTCTTTCCTGCAATATGCTGTATCCACAATTCTGACCTACAACAATTATCATTTGCGAGCTATGCAGTTATTCACACAAACATTGTGAATCATAGGTGGGCATGCCACATACTCAGAAGACAGGGTGAATGCTGACAGCACACTGGTATTCCCAAGATGGAAAAAGACTGGGTAGATCTCAAATGTGTTGGTCAGACTCCCTTGCACCACACTACAATATCCACGATACGTTAAAATGAAAACTTATTACCCACTGAACTTCATAGCCAAGGATAGAGATCACCGGAGAAGAAGTTGGGACCTACTGCAGGTCAACTCCCGCTTTGGAACATCAGCTAAGTTATTTGTGTTTATTTATATAATATTAATATGTGTTCTGTTTTTTGGCAGCCTAAATGCATTTACAAGGTAAATAAAGACTGTACCTTGACTTTCATCCTAACTCTGGTCCATAACTGGACGCAAGAGCAAGACATTGCTGTAATGGTGAAACTGCTGCAGTAATAATCTTACTGATATGGTATTTACATCATTACTGAAGTAATGGTCACTTTGAGACAGTCATTTCTTCAGTTTGATACAGTAATAATTGTATTCATTTGATATATGGATTTGTTTGTGTAGGTAGTGGTTTATAAATTTTATAAATCACTGTTTTATTAAAGATGTGAATGTTGTATTAGGGGGACTCTGTCAAACCACCTATTTGTTTTGTGATATCTTATTTACTTGCTAAGTCACTGCTCTTCATCTTGACCTGGTCTGTCTAGGTCTTGTACCCTCAGAGACTTTTGGGTTCATCTAGTGATCTGGATCCCCGACTCTTGAACTCCTACAATGCTCATGGCAGCCACTCTTCTTTCATTCTGCAAATATGACCAAAACAGCGCAGTTAAGATTACACTACTTAAGTCTTCATCTTTGACGTTTGCCCTGAATGGACATTGTGTCATAGTTTACAGCGAGGCTGCAATACGTGCGCCTTTTGGCCCAGCACATCCTATATTAGCTGCCTTTTTTTGGTGCTGAGGTTGCCTTCCCTATTCTCTTAGCCAGACTACACTAGTGCAGGACTGCCGCCTGGAGGTGGAATAGTGTCTTGGTCAGCTCTAGTTTGCTGGCCCTGATCCAAGCGGCCAGCTATGAGTCGCTGGTTGCTTTCAGCTCATGGACTGTGCTAGATCTTGTCCCTACTTGAGTCAGAAAATGCTGGGTTTGAAGATCATGGTGTATTGTCAGATTACAGACTTTGCTGCCTGTTTTTACTTTGACCACCTTTCCTCATTTCTCAGGTTGGTAATTGACTTTTGGGGAATGTGGTCATTGCCCAGGATTTAGATCCATAATTCAAGACATATACACCGATGGATCGACATACATGATATCATTAAATGAGCTCATTGTATATATGTTCAAAGCACTTTTAGTTAGAATTAATGAATGAGAATAAGTTTATATATATATATCATTCCTTGAAGAAACTTTTTAATAAAGACATTATTTTATTCTCTGTGCTAGTGCTAATGAACTCAGGATCAAGATATGAGTCTGCTTATCCAAATGGAATTACACATTTCTTGGAGAAAATGTCTTTTGGGGTAAGTTCATTAACACATTAAATAGTGTACTGAAACACATGCTGTGACCTAATTCATTTGTGATTACTTGTTCCACCCTGAGGTGAGTCTACGTATTATGCTGGGGTAATTTAATCAAATCAAAATGTATTTCAGTAAATTTCCCTTTTGTTTTATCAATACACTAGTCTTGGTAGTGTGGACACTGTGAGCAGCCTTAGGTAGTAAATTTCTAAAAAAAACAAAACAATTTCTTACATATTATCTGTAATCTTATGTTCTGTCAAAGTGTTTGGGTTCTATCCGTAAATTATTGTATGTTGAAAGTTCTTCACACATCTGGATGCTAATACCTGAACTAGGGAGTATGGCTACTGCTACCTGTCAATATAAACAGATGTTTCATGATATTTATACAAAGAACTAACGTGCTAACCCTATAAACAAATGTGTGCTACTAGAACATGCAAGAGGTACTTTATTCCAGGCTTCCTGAAAGTAACCAATTGCAGCGGTCATATATGTTCCATAAGAATTTAAAAAGAAAGAAGAGACACAATTTTTCACACCAGCTTGTTCTGAGTGTTTGTTTTTATAATTCCTGACCAGCAGCATGTTGTCATAAGTTCATAAATGGGGTACATAAGCTTATATTATATCCAGGGAACTGGGTCGCTAGTCCGACATACTGGCTAGGACGTTATATCGGGGTCTGGCGTAATATACTGACCAAGCCCACATATCTTTTCCATGTAGCGTTCTCTAGAAACAGGCTGTTTACAAGGCAGTCTGGTCAATATGTTGGTCAATATGATCCCCATAGTAGGAAGCGTCATGCAGATGCAGCCAAGCATAGTACAACAACCTTGAGGATCCTGGTATCCGTTATCAGCGCACTCTGCATGTGAGGAGAGCTACTGCAACCTGCCACTTAACGCCCTTTTCAGGGTGTACAAAAGAGTAAACTTACTCATTGTGGACATTCAACAATATATTGTATGCACACTCCTAAACTTTTTTTTTCATGTGCTGTGAATTTGTTTGTTTAAATATTTCATGTATTTAATTTAAATACTGATTATTAGCAGATAGTAGGAACATTGATAGTGTTGTCTAGCTATAATTCTCAATGTAGAAGTGATCACTGCCATTTTCAGACTACGCCCTCATGGAGTGACAAGGATGTCATCCTACAAGCGCTGGAGAAAGTCGGGGGTATCTGTGATTGTCAGGGCTCTAGGTAACTACATCAGTAATTCTTGTGAGAATGGAATACATCACATAATGTAGTCATTTAACTGGGAGAGGTTTTCAGATGAGGAAGCTGGATACACTGAATGAGATGCTGAAAAAAGCATCCTGCTATACAAACGCCCACTTTATGAGTACTAACTCATGCGAACTTCTTCGATCATGACCGGAACCCTTGTATACCAGCGCATGTGTATAGGGGAAATTATAAATGCTACAATAAATGCATACTAAATTGATTAGAAAGAGGGACAACTTAAATTGCTGGTATTGAAAAAGCTTTAAATATGTGAATTATATTTGACCAAATCAGCCACAATATTCTTCTAACCACAGGCCAAAGATCTAGCTGTTTTTAATACATTGAAGGCTGCAAAAGGAGATCCCAATTTTGAAAGTGTACAAAAGTTGGTTCAGTGCTACAGAACTCAATTGTGTTGCATTGAAATGTTTCAAGAAAGAAGACAGACCTCAGTGTGGCAAACTACATTGCATTTTTTTTTTCAAGAAATATTCTTCACATCCATCATATTACGAACAAATTCATTTCAATGACGTGTTATGATCCCTGTCTCTTCATATACAGTGAGCTACACCTGTATTTAGTGTACCTAATGAGTGCAGAAGATGGATGTGTTGTACCAAAAGATGCAAATATTGCAGTCAAGCTGTAAACTAGCAACACAACACATTCCATTCTTCGGACTACATCCTGCTACTTGCAATGCCCTGTTCAGGGCCTGGTAGCGGGAGATTGAGAATGAACGCAGAAGAGTATAATTAATGAGCTGTTAAAGATGGGAACGGTGAATATAATTAATGGTCTACTAATGATAGAATGGTGAATATAATTAATGGTCTACTAATGATAGAATGGTGAATATAATTATATAATTAATAGTCTACTAATGATAGAACGGTGAATATAATTAATAGTCTACTAGTGATAGAACGGTGAATATAATTAATAGTCTACTAATGATAGAATGGTGAATATAATTAATAGTCTACTAATGATAGAATGGTGTGTATAATTAAAGAGCTGTTAAATATGACAATGATGTGTATTGTTAATGAACTGGTGAAGATGATAATGCGAAATGAAAACAATACTCAAACTGATAATGCTGAATATAATGAGCACTTTACTAAGACAAAACTATTGAATACATTGTTAATGTCAATCTAGAATAAGTTACTAACGCATGTAAATTTCACCTGAGCATATTGTCATGTCTGAAGTATTCACATAATTGAATACAACGGACTGGCTGGCATTTAAGAGCTTCGTGAAATTATCATGTAACTAATTGGTGCAATGAAGACAGATGATATTGTTTGGATGTGACTTTCGCTATGATATCTGATTTTATTACATTATAATTTGTTTTTCCTTATTTAGAGATACCCTAGTTTATGCTGCATCTGCCAGAACAAGTGGCTTGGACACTGTCATGGACATCTTGTCAGATGTCACTCTGCGGCCTCTCTTCCCCGAAGATCAAGTGAGCTTGTAGTCTGAATACTGTCACTTGATCTCTTCATTGCAAGGAGTAGTATTTTCTGTTATATCACTCCCTGGATATTGTCTGTGTTATTTTGTCTCTTTTGTTTTCAAATGATGCATATCTTCAGTTTTTTTTATCACTGTCAATAAATATAAAGTGTCAACCTGGGCTTGTTGCTTTGTAAATTGATTTGAAATGAGTGTATTGTTTAAGCCTTGTTATTTCAATGTTGGAAAATGAGTTGATAGAATTGAGGCGTAAGAGTAAAAGACATCATTGCAAGAATTTGAGAGGATAGAAAATTAGAAACTAGGATTGATGTACAGGGAATACTTGATGGAGAATAAGTTGACTTTAGACATTGTCAGCAAATGAAATGAACGACACACCATCCCCAATAATATGTAGAATAGTATAGCTATGAAAAATGGCTCACAGAAGTAACTTCATTGCACCTGAACACCCCCATGTGTGCTCAGTCCCATTTCATTGCACCTGAAAGGCAAATGAAGTTTAATATAGATAAATGTACAGGCATCCACATGGGTAGATCCAATATGGAACATAATTACAGAATGGGCGAGAATAATATTAGAAAGATAGAACTGCCAAAGACGGATGAGTCGGACCTAAAGGTGCAAATATTGCAGTCAAACTGTAAACTAGCAACATAGTGCATTCCGTTCTCTGAACTACATCCTGCTACTATCAACGCCCTGTTCAGGGCTTGGTAGCTGGAGATTGAGAACGAACACAGAAGAAGATAGAAAAAAGATACAAAAAGAAAAGGACCTAGGGGTTATAATAGATCATACAGGTAAGGTGAGTGAGCAAGTCCAGGTAGCAGTGAAAAAGGCAAATGCAATGTTAGGTATGATAAAAAGAAATATTAAACATAGGAGCAGGGGATGGCGTGGTTAAGTGGCACGGCTCACAATCCGAAGGTGCTGGGTTCGATCCCCATCACATCACAGGCCGTTACCCCGGGGAAGCAAACCCTTAGAAAGTGCAGGAGGAAGCAGACCCTTACATAAAATGCATACTGAAGTCGGATGCACTGGGCTGACAGGCGCAAAATAAAAACCACAGTGCAACGCACACCCGCCTTGGGGAATAGAGAAATAAGGCGAACGAAAAAAAAACATAGGAGCAAGGAAGTGATAGTCAGACTATATTAAGCATTAGTTAGACTTAGCTTTGAGTACTGTTTTCAGGTGTGGAGTCATTATCGTATATGGCATAACAACATGCTAGAGGAAAGACTCCGAAAAACTGGCCAACAGTGTCTAGAAAAGAGAAGAATTCGAGGTGACTTAATACAGGTTTATAAGATAATCAAAGGAACTGATAAATTAGACTATAACAAGTTTTTTCAAAATAAAAACACCTACAAGAACAGGAGGGCATAACTAAAAAGTCCAGATTAGATATTAGGAAACATTTTTTTAGTCAGAGAGTGGTGTCTGCTTGGAATGCATTGCCACAGGAGGTAGTGGACGCAGAGACAATTAATGCATTTAAGAATGATTGGATGCGCATAATTTTTAGAGCAAGGTAATGTAAATGAAACTGGTTGTATACAGACTCTGCAGAGTCTTCTAAACCAGTATAAAGACATTAAGTTAACAACACCCCCATATGTGCTCAGTTCCCTTTCATAGCACCTGAACACCCCCCATATGTGTTCAGTTCCCTTTCATTGCACCTGAATGCCGCCATATGTGCTCAGTTCCCTTTCATTGCACCTGAACGCCCTCATATGTGCTTAATGCTGAAAGTACCAACAACAGAGCATGAACTATGTAACTCCTAAATTTCACCCTGACTTTGTCAAGTACCCATTTACAGATGGGTGAACTGGGAAAATCGGACATACTATGAAAAAAGCGATGACATTCCTTGTTTTAACACAATGTGATAACCTGGCACGTACGGATTGTAAGCATAGCTCTCAGTCCCTAGGTCACACGCTTCCCTCAGTATAGCCGTAAGTTTATGAAGAAAGTTGAGCATATCTGTTTACATGAACTATTTGCCTAGACATTGGTTTACGATCTACATTCTCTACCTGATTATTCATCTCCAGCTTGAGCATGCTCGTAAAGCCATTGGTTTTGAAATTGAAGCCATGCACATGGATCCAAACCCTGAGCATCTTTTGATGGAAATGATTCATGCGGTAAGTTCATCTTTGATTGTTCTAATGGGTTGCTTGTTTTATGAGGTTTTTGACCTTTCTCTTGTTATTGTGTTGTACATTTTGTCTGAGTTTCCTTATTGCAATTTGTTGTTTTTCAAATATCTAGGGTCGATTGTCGGTGATGAAGGATCAAAATGTGAGGTGTTGGCTAAAAGAGCACAGACAATAGCGGCGCTTGCACGACTTAACAAAATCTGGCAAGATAAATGGTTAGCACTATGCACGAAAATCAGAATAATGCGTACACTGGTCCTGTCAATATTCCTCTATGCTTGTGAGACATGGACAGTTACTGCTGACCTTCAGCGAAGGATACAGGCCTTGGAGATGAGATGTTTCCGATACTTTTAAACGTCACATACAAAGATCGAGTTACAAATGAGGAAATACGAGATAGATTTACAACAGCAATAGGGCCTTTTGAAGACCTCTTGGCAACTGTCAAAAGAAGGAAGCTCGCTTGGTACGGTCACATATCGAGATCAAATGGTCTTGCAAATACGATCCTCCATGTAAAGGTGCAAGGCAGACGGGGAAGAGGCCGTCCCAAAAAGAGGTGGGAGGACAACATAAAAGAGTGGACCAATCTCCGACCAGAAAGGTACAGGCAGCGGCTGCTGACAGAGAATGGTGGCGTGGTGTTGTGAGGATGTCTTCATGTGTGACCCGACCTCACCGGTTACGGGATGACCTGACCTGACCTTTTTTCATTGTAGGTTTATAAAAAGCTTATCTATCTATCTTCATTTCACTTGTGTCATTAGACATTTTGGGGAGGTGTGACTTCCTATGTTTCATATTTTTTTAGCAGCCGAAAATCCACTGGTGACTTGCCAAGTCAATCCCAGTATCTGTTACCAACCGTTAACTAGTAGTGGTGGAACTGGAAATTAGAGTTTGTAGACCAGCAGTTTGTCAGGCCTATGCTGCTCGCTGACCACATAACCAAGACTTGATGTTATAGCCATACAGTTCAGATTTTCTGTGTATTTACAATACTTTTGTATACTACTTTAAGCGGCAGCACATGACAGGTTAACCTAAGAAATGACATTGAGTAGGCCAACACTTGCGACTAGGGTAAACCCTAGAAATAGGTCATCTACCTTTTTTATTTATTTATTTAGATTATAGTGTGTATAATGTATGCCCTTAAGTATTCATAGTTTTACATGCTTTTTTTCATAGTAAAACTCATTTATTGACCTGATTTTCAATTTCACTTGTTACACAGAAGGCCTCAGATGAAGTAGTGTGATGTCATGACATAATCTGGTGCATGTTCTGACACCTAATCGTAGCATGCAAGTTATTCAAAATGGGGCTGAAACGTAACTCACTTTAGTCACAGCTAGCCTTGTGTATATTACAGCTGAATATGGTTAGATGCTGTTGTCTTAAAACTGTTATATGCACATTGAAACCACAGTCCATTAACTGTCCTATTTGAGACTATACACATTTGAAGCTGATTCTTGAGAGCCTTCTAGAATGTTATAGATATTGTTTTCTCTTAATTTAAAGTGGTTTATGTATAGGCTTGCTTCTGAATAAATGCAAAGTTGTTGAGATGCATAGTTAATGACTAATGTAGAATCCCTAGACAGATTGCAGAACCATGCGCCTTATTAGTGGAGCAATGAGGTCAACACCCTCTGCTACATGTGAAATTCACATGAATGTGGAACTTCTTAAGATGCAAAGAGAGATAGCCCGGATGAAGATTTATGAGAGGAGTAAAAGAATTACCAAAGACCACCCCAATTGAAGTCTTGTAAAAAAAAGGGCAACGAAACCAGAGAATAAAACAAAAATCAGTCCTCCACCGTGTCAGTGAGATTAAAGACAGATATCACCTCCAAGACAAAAGACAAGAAACACAGAGTAATACAAAATTTACCACCGCATACATGTTTTAAAATGTCAGAAATTCAAACAAAACTAAAAGATAATAAAAGAAATTCTGATCCAGAGTTTTATCGGAGCATCACAGAGAATGATTGGCACCTACCCAGAAGAATGGATACATGTCTATATGGATTGGTCCGCTTTTAAGACCATAAAAAAAAGTGGGTTATGGAGTCTACATAGAGTTTCCAGACAGAAACTCTGATGAGTTGTTTGGTGCCTGTGGGGAGATATATTCAAACTATGAGGCAGAAATAACAGCACTGGAATTAGTTCTGTACTACTTAAGAACTGTATTTGATGCCTTCCTATCAAAAGCCCAAAGCATCATAATCTTTACAGACTTATTATCTGCCTTTCAAGCTCTGGAAGATGGTGGTCATTATAAGTTTAAACTTACCCAAATATCCCTAGATGATAACTAACTTATCACATCCCATGAAGTTAGAATAGTTATACAATGGATCCCTGGCCACTCAAATACACCTGGCAATGACAAGGCAGATCAAGTAAAGAAGAACAATACATACCAACAACCTTACAGATAGTCAACAACTACAGAAGACTGAACAAATAGGCTTGGCTGAATAGATGGACAGTGGAGAATACTGTGAGAGAAATCTACAAACACATGGCAATCCCAAGGACAACATCAACCTCCTGAAAAGGAGAGATCAAAGCCCCATTTTCAGACTTCGCACTCAATACATATAACTTAAGTCATTTGAACATAATCCGACCAGAACACACTCCAGAGTGTCGATTGTGCACACATGCCTATGAAACTGTTGAACGTCATCTTTTTGAATGTCCTGTGCTTGACAGTGTTAGGAAAGAACTTCTTCCTCCGAGATCAGACAAATGGAACACTTTGTACGGAACTAAACAAGAGCTCACAAACCTTGCAGACAGCACTAAATGACAAT
Organism: Ariolimax columbianus; assembly: GCA_036924085.1. NCBI lineage: Eukaryota > Metazoa > Mollusca > Gastropoda > Stylommatophora > Arionidae > Ariolimax > Ariolimax columbianus. The sequence goes on along the minus strand of JAVGWX010000011.1, from coordinate 79,944,034 downwards.
AGGCCAAATGAGCCCACTTTTTGCTGAATCAATAACCAACCAATGAACCATGGACATAGTTCTGTTTATTTGAACTGGGACTAGAAAGATCTTTTAGTCATATTTCTGCTTTCTTGAGGGTTTTAACAGTATCCTTGATACAACGCTGTAATTAATTGTTATGGTTAGCATAGCTTTTAGAGTTTATGCCTTTCTAGTACAGGAATTTGATTGTTTCACCAGTTGCAATACTCTCTAGTTTATCCAGATGTAAAAATAGATACCTCATTGTTATGAGAAAGTGAGGCATAAGTCACCCCTGCCCATAAAGCCTTGAATCTAGTGTCATGAAGTCCCTAATGTCTTATCTAAAAAGTGTTTAAAACAATGTTTATTCCCATAGCTGAGGCTCATCACTAAGATTGATAGGACTGAGGAATAAAAGTCACTTGTCCCTACAGCTGCCACTGTTCAAATTTTGTATTTTACCTCCCCGTGCTTTACCGAGGATTTGAACACATCCAAACCACTTGATCCATTCCATGTGGCAATATCTGCTAGGACTATCTCACCTTTTACTGTTGTTAGCTCTGATGTTTTGTTTGTTGGCGAGCACGGAAGTGTTATGTTCCCATTTGATATTGTTAGATTAAAGAAAGTTTGTAATTTTTCTGCCATTTACAAAAATACTTTTTTAATATTCTGCAAACAGGCTGCTTACAGAGCAAATACTTTAGGCCTTCCACGGATCTGCCCGTTTGACAGTATCAACATCATCACTAGGCCTATTCTGTACTCTTACATGAAAGAAAGACACCACCCAAAGAACACAGTAATTGCTGGTGTCGGTATTGACCATGAGAAGTTGGTTCAGCTGACCCAGAAATATTTAGTAGATGACAAGAAGCCTATATGGTTGTCCGAGGGAGAGCAGTGGGGACAAGATGATGTGGAAACCAACTGTGTCTCTCAGTACACTGGTGGTATTGTGCAGGTTAGTGTACAATTTAGTTAATTTCTGTCGGTAAAAACCAGTGAAGTTATATCATTATGGAGATTTTTTTTTTTTTTAGCGTTCGCCTTTTCTCTCTAATCCCCAAGGCGGTGTGCGTTGCACTGTGGTTTTTATTTTGTGCCTGTCGGCCCAGTGCATCCGACTTCAGTATGCATTTTATGTAAGGACCTGCTTCCATCTGCATTTTCTAAGGGTTTGCTTCCACAGGGTAATGGCCGTTGCTGTGATGGGGATCGAACCCAGCACCTTCTGGTTGTGAGCTGTGTCACTAGCCCACACCACCCCTTCATTATGGAAATTTGACTTCCTAATTGTTAAAAATGTTTGACAAAGTGAATAATATGTCAGTATTTGGAGGCTGTGTAAGTAATGCATATTCATTGATTGACAGTTGTATAAAGCATATCTTTTCATTAGTTCTTTGTAAATTCAATGACAATTTGGTCTAAAAATAATATTTTTTAAAAATCTGCATTCTTTAAAAACACATTAAAATAAAGAAGCCAAAAATATGGAAGTTGAAGTTTAAAAAAAAAAAATTTGCATCCAGAAATGCTTGTGGCTTTTTATTATTGTATGATATAGAGGTAATGTATGCATATATCCTTTTGTCAGTAGTGTAAACCATAAAATATAATTCATGAGCTGGGATGTTCTAGTTCACTGTACTTTTATTATTTAAACGTAAAATATCTGTAGATTTCAGTCTGGCACAGCTGTAAAGAAGCAAAGACACTCATGAAACGATCCATTAAGGCGGAATGGAGAGACCATCGCAAAGAATGCAAGCCAGAAATTACAGCATAGGCAACTTTGCAGAAATGGACAGACTCAGAATGGGACATTGCAGACTCAAGGCCCACCTCCACAGAATGGGTCTTAGAGACACCACCACATGCAATTGCGGAGCACCCAAGCAAACACTAGGACACATCTTGCAGAACTGCCCCACTTATGCAGATCAAAGAGAGGCCGTTCGCCTGGGGAAGTGACCATGCTCGAAAAGCTGGGGGGGACCAGCGATGACCTGAAACACACAATATCTTTTGTGAACATCACCGGGCTAGAAGCATAGCATCAGTTGATCGTGAACCTCACCGGGCTAGAAGCATAGCATCAGTTGATTGTGAACATCACCGGGCTAGAAGCATAGCATCAGTTGATCGTGAACCTCACCGGACTAGAAGCATAGCATCAGTTGATTGTGAACCTCACCGGACTAGAAGCACAGCATCAGTTGATCGTGAACCTCACCGGGCTAGAAGCACAGCCTCAGTTGATCGTGAACCTCACCGGGCTAGAAGCACAGCATCAGTTGATCGTGAACCTCACCGGGCTAGAAGCATAGCATCAGTTGATCGTGAACCTCACCGGACTAGAAGCACAGCATCAGTTGATCGTGAACCTCACCGGGCTAGAAGCATAGCATCAGTTGATTGAAGAAGTCTGGTGCATAATGCTTTCAACAAGTCTTTTTATTCAAGTTAACTCTCCTTGACTTTTGGGTGTCGTCAGTTCTACATGCTGCAAAGTAGCAGATGGTTTGAAGTTAGTTTTCCTCTTTTAGATACATTACCACATCTCATGAGCTTCATGTACTGAGCACATTTGAGTTTTTAGATGCCTTGCTCCCTCTCTGATTAGTAGAAACAGTCTCACCATAAGCAAGTCGTTGGCTCGGTTTTTGTTGTCAGAGGCTGTTACGTGTTGCGCGTGCTTTAGGAGTGTTTAGTTAGAACTGAGACCTCCATTCCCATCTATGACAGCATTTGGGACAAAGAAGCTAGTTAGTTTTCTTTCCACCTGTGCCATTAAGCAACGTGGGGAGATAAGTCCTTCCTGCACCAAGTGCATTGCATCAGTCAATGTGAGCTCGTGTTGCTGCACAATCACTGTCATCTATCCTCGTAGCTACTTCATTGCTTTGTAGTCAGATCTACCAACGGGATCAAGATGCTGAGCAGCACATGAGCTGCAGTGGTTAGCGGCCCATAGCTGACTGCTAGCGTCAGGGCCAGCAAACCATAGCTGCCAAGACCCTTCTACACCTCCACACGGTGATCCTGGATAACAGGCTGCAGCAAGGCAGACTGGCTAAGGAGAAGGGATTGAAGAGGGAATGCTAACCCGGTACTCAAAAAATGCTTGCTGAAGTCGGATGTGTTGGACCGAAAGGTGCAAATATCGCAGCCAAGCTGTAAACTACGACAACGCATTCCGTTCTCTGGACTACATTCTGCTACTTAAGCCCTTTTGGGGTTTGGTAGTGGGAGATTGAGAACGAATGAAGAAGAAGAAGATCTACCAACATTGTAAGCCATCAGTGGAAGTTGATGAGGGTGCATTCTCATGAGATGACCAAACCAACGTATTTTGTGCCTGGAAATGTATTCTGTACAAGACGTAGTGCCGACCATATTGCAAATGCCTTCGTTCAGCATTCTGTCTCTCCCGGTAATACTGATTACCTTCCTTAAACACTTCATTTCACACTTCAAAATTCTGCTCTTATGCTGTCTGCACAAAGGCCATGTATGACACTGGTAGCAGAGAGTCAGCATAAATATACTGTTTATCAGCTGTTGCTTTGTTGCCAAATAATGCTTGGGTGTCTAAGAAGTGGTGACAACAAATATGTTGCCGCAGATGCTTTCTGACACCTAGTCTCGATTTATTAATTTTATGAGCAAGCGTAACTGGGATGTGACTTCTCTGTTAAAGGTAGGTGACTTTTGATCTCTTTGCAATTGGTCACCATTTATTCAGTTCATCTCTTTTGTTGTGATTTGTTAGGTTTTTTTCATTTTCATTGTTCTTTGTCATTCTTTTGGTCATAGCATAAGTTTAATCTTTCATCCATTCCAGCATGGTATCTGAGCCATAAGTGTATATGCTGTTTGTTATTACCATAATACAGCCAGCATGACCTGCACCTTCTCTCTGTGCAGGTAGAGAAAGACCTGTCTGATGTGAGTTTGGGACCTACACCAATGCCTGAGTTGGTTCATGTTGTCTTTGGTTTGGAAAGCTGCAGCCACAAAGATCCAGACTTCATTGCTTTCTGTGTCCTTAACATGATGCTGGGGGGAGGCGGCTCATTTTCAGCTGGTGGTCCTGGTAAAGGAATGTACACAAGATTGTACCTAAACGTGCTTAACAGGTAATATTTAATGTGCCAGATATATACCATATCAATCAAATCCTGTCGCTCCTCTCGGTACAGAGGCCGTTGACCACCTAACATTCTAACTTTAGTTTGAATCTTGACTTCTCTGGATCTCCATATTCTGTATAGTATCAGTAATGCTATTCTTGCCTTGCCAATTCTAGTATTTACATCTGCATCTGCCCCCCCCCAAGTTGTCAATTGTGCTGTCCAAATAATTAAAGGCATCCACCTCTTCCAACGTCTATCCGTCCAGCAATGATTGGCTCTTTTTTTATACGGTTAATTTGAAAGATCTTGGTTTTCTTCATGTTGATATTCAGTCTCAGTTTGGCTGATTGCTCTTTGACCCTGTCCAATTTCTTTTTCATTTGGCTATGATTGTGTGACAAAAGTACATAAGGCTATAGATTGCTGGAATTGATTAGATACAACAATCTACTAGCAGCAAGTACATTAGTAATACATAAATCATGGAAACTTCATCCATGGCCTGCAACACGTTGACGAAATTGACTACAATCTCATACAAAAAAGATCTAGGTCAGGAATAAATATATCAAGGCAATGTTCCCTGGCCGTAAATGGGAAACAGAACATACTGGCTACACAAAAAACGATGCCTTTTACCAGTTGAACAGAAGAGAGCAGGTCGTGGTCTTCAGACTTCGCACAGGCCATAATATTGAAGATAGGTGGCACTGACGAATGCTCGTGTGGTACCGGGAAGATGACCGCTGAACATTTGCTGCAAAACTGCCCGACATACAAAGATCAGAGAAAGCAGATGTGGCCATCACCAGTGGCAAGACTAGACAAGCTCTATGGCAGTGTTGACAGCCTCAGGATGACCGCTTTTTTTTTTCAAAAAAATAAAGGTTGACGTCTGACAGCGTACGAAGAAGAACATAGGTAATGATTGTGAGCTAATGATACCAAACTTTTGAGTAAAGCTGAAACAAGTGAAACAACAAACAATTTTCAGAACTAGGTTTAAGTTTAAGAAACATTATTTTATAGCAATGACCACTGTTATTGAAAAGAGTAGTCCAAATTGAAAATTGTTCAATGTAAGTGAGCACGATTATAGCAAAACAGTGTGTTCGCTGTGTACAATAGTTTTGACATGTGGATGTGCAACATCCACAGAATATTTAACAGCTCCATTCAACAGTCGCATGTCGTACAAACACCCGAGGAATACAAAGTGAATTGAAAGCGAATTCGTGTTTCATGCAGCCATGACATTTGAACAGAGTTGTAAAAAATGATTAGGGGTTTATTAGTAGAACTATATAGTTTGAAGATTTTTGTAACCATGTAACACTTTAAAATGTTTTTCTTGATTACTTTATAATTCTAGGAAATATTGGTGGACATATTGAACACAACTTGTTTATACCAATCATTTACACAAATTCTTATTCATATTCGGCCAAACTGTAAAAATCCCCATTCAGTGCATGCCTAAGTATATAATTAGGATTAGATGTCAGAATTAAGATAACGGCTTGGGTTGTTGAATGCTTACAATGAGTAGGATTACTCTTTTGTGCACCCTAAAAAGGACGTTAAGTGGTGGGTTGTCATAGCTTTCCTTACATCCCGAGCGTGCTGATGAAGGTGAACCAGGGTCTTCCAGACGGTTGTGCTATGCTTGGCTTCATCTGTGTGTCGCTCATTACTACTGGGACCACATCGATCCCTACCTCCATTAGCCAGGCTTCCTTAACATCAGCCCGTTTCCAGGAAGGGCTGCGTGGAAGCTGAGGTGAGGGTCTTGACCAGTATATTTTACCTGACCCTGGCTAACATGTCTGATCAGTATGTTGTGCCTGACCAGATATTAGTCTTCCTTCGCTACAGCTTGGATAGGGGTCATAGTCAATAATCAACAATAATATTTTTAAACTTTTCAGATATGTATGGATAGAGAGCGCCACGGCTTACAATCATGCTTATGAAGATAGTGGACTGTTCTGTATTCATGCCAGCTCTCATCCTTCTAAGGTAAGAATACACTTGTACTTAACATGGTACTCATGTGGAAAGAATGAGATCTTTGTAAACTTCCAAACCTATCATCAAAGGTGACTCAAGATGATTGTGTCTGGGGTTAGCAACCTCATCATGTGAAACCATTGCTACAGATACAGTGCAGATACAGTCTTCATGCAAGAGTTGTAGCTGGGGCTCTTTGCTCCACAAGGAGCAAAAATATGAAATGAACGGATCATGATATCACATGACAACAAGTGTCAATAGCTTGACAGCTTCCAGTGCATATTAAACAGGCAAGCAGGAGATTTTGTGTTCTGAGACATACCCCTGGCACAGATAATGATAACCGGTGGTCGATTTAGGGGAGGTACTTTGATTCAGTTTCATGAAACAGTCATGTCTCTATCGGTAGTAAACACATTTATTAATTCGTGCTGAAGTTGAATTTACTGGGCCAGTAGATGCAAAACAAAGTGTAATGCAGCCTTGCTTATGGAATCGGGAGGCTGTCATGGAGCAAATACAATAGAATTATGATCGATTTGTTATCATGGCTTATTGTCTTTGTGGTGACATTTGTTTCCATATCTCTAGGTGTACTTCTTGCCCTTGCTGATTGAACACTTGTTGGCTGAATGAGAAGTATGTGTTCCATTGGTCATTCTTCTTAATTTGCTCCAATAGAAGCATGGAGATCACTGCAGTTGGAATCCTTACAGGAAGCAATCATCGAAGCAGTTTGCACTTTGTATTTCGGTAGCACTTTGTAACACAGGATATGGTTTCCAGCCCCAAGCACAACACTTATTGGTGTGGTATGTTACAGTGGCCCTACTAATTCCTCCCTAGTAAGGGATCTGGTATCTATACTGGGGTTTCTATTTATAGACACAATTTGAGTAGATGACACTGTATGTGAACTGTGTGTTATAGTGGCACCACCAACACAGAAGGTGAGTTATAGTGGCACCACCAACACAGAAGGTGAGCTGTGTGTTATACTGGCACCACCAACACAGAAGGTGAGTTGTGGGTTATACTGGCACCACCAACACAGAAGGTGAGCTGTGTGTTATACTGACACCACCAACACAGAAGGTGAGTTGTGGGTTATACTGGCACCACCAACACAGAACGTGAGTTGTGGGTTATAGTGGCACCACCAACACAGAAGGTGAGCTGTGTGTTATAGTGGCACCACCAACACAGAAGGTGAGTTGTGGGTTATACTGGCACCACCAACACAGAAGGTGAGCCGTGTGTTATAGTGGCACCACCAACACAGAAGTTGACATTCACCACCTCCAAAATTGAGTATAAAAAATGCAAAATAAAATTACTGGAATACAAATTTTATACATTTTACTCAAGTATATAGAAAGTTGTACATGCTCAAAACTTCCTGTAGATGACAGGGAGCAAAGAATAACACCACTGTAATCCTTCAAGCATATTATGAAAGGCATCTAAAGAGTATTATGTATGAGGCTAGCAACATCACTGTGTAAAGCAAGATAATTCAAGAATCAACGACACTGGAAGAGTACATGAGATGTATGGTAGCAGTGGGTCAGTTGTGTGTGGAAGTCCCATTTGTTGATATAATGCGTTTTGTTAAAACTCCATCAAAAAGGTATTCATTGATTTCATGAGACAAACACATTTGTTGTTATTCAAAGCTACTAGTGCTGAGTTGAGTACATTTTGGATGTTTCTTTGGTAGCAGGTTACGGTGGCTCTTCTTACATCTCAGGTCATGCTTGAGAAGGTGGACCAGAGTCCTCCTAACTGTAGTGCAGTGTGAAGCTCCTCATTAAGCTCACCACTGATTTCAGTGTTGATCATCTTCTTGTTGGCCAGACTGCTGTTTTCAGGAGCATCAAGTATGTGAATTGAGATTTTTGATCAGCATGTCTCACCCGACCTTGATCACTCTTCGCACCCTGTTATTGAATATAATTATGTAGTTTCTTCTTCTTTGTTCGTTCTCAATCTCCCGCTACCAAACCCTGAAAGGGCTTAAGTAGCAGAATGTAGTCCAGAGAACGGAATGTGTTGTGTCGTAGTTTACAGCTTGACTGCGATATTTGCACCTTTCGGTCCAACACATCCGACTTCAGCAAGCATTTTTTTAGTACCGGGTTAGCATTCCCTCTTCGATCCCTTCTCCTTAGCCAGTCTGCCTTGCTGCAGCCTGTTATCCAGGATCACCGTGTGGAGGTGTAGAAGGGTCTTGGCAGCTATGGTTTGCTGGCCCTGACGCTAGCAGTCAGCTATGGGTCACTGACCACTGCAGCTCATGCGCTGCTCAGCATCTTGATCCCGTTATGTAGTTTGAACTTAACATTGTTGTTGTCATCATTGAGCAAAGGTTAATTGTTGATTATTCACAGCTGAAGGAACTGGTTGAGGTGATTCTTCGAGAAATTGTGTTCACATCAAGTACAGTGTATCACGTATGACAATTTATTTTTACAATAATTAAAATTGGTGTTAACATTCTTTATATTCTGTCTTCTAGGAATATGTGATAATATCTCTTGAATTCTTCCAGACCTTGTTCTTTCTCATGCCTGCTTCTAGCCATCTCTCATGAGCATCTTTTACACACTGAAGTCTATACACATCTTTATTTAGTTGTTGCCCCCTTGTTGTTGTTTGCAAATGCCCACAATGAGTAGGCTGCTCTTTTGTGCGCCCTGAAAAGGACGTTAAGTGGCGGGTTGCAGTAGCTTTCCTCACAACCCGAGCGTGCTGAAGAAGGTGGACCGGGGTCCTCCAGGCGGTTGTGCAATGCTTGACTTCATCTGCGTGTCACTCACTACTACGGGAATCACGTCGAACCTCACCTTGTTAGCCAGACTTGTCCTCGACAACAGCCCGTTTCCAGGATGACCAACGAGGTGGTCAGGTGAGGGTCTTGACCAGTATATTTCTCCTGACCCTGGCTAACATTGTCTGATCTGTGTGTTTTGCCTGACCAGACGTTAGCCTCATCGTCCCATTATGCCCCCTTAAATCCCATAATTCTAAAACAAACCTTGGCTTGCCAAAGTAATAGTTCACCATTTGTTTGGTTCATTGTTTAGTCGTAGAAACTTTGACATAAAATAGTTAACTATTATTTTAAAATAATTAGTTAACTATTATTTAAAGTGGTTCTTAATAACTAAATGATTTTTATTGAAACATTTGCGCATTCCGCTGTATAAATGTGACATGATATTGCCAGTTTGTAACTGATAATTAGCTTTGTTCAAAATATTTTAAATGTGCCTGCTCTAGTTTTGGAAAGGTGCAAAAATCAATTTTAAAACAAAATAAACAGTGGTTCTCCTTTAACCCTTTCCAGTAAGGGCTAATTTAGCAGATTTATGTTTTTCAGTCAGGACAAAAAAGCCAGAATTGTCAAAAGTTTTATTCAAAATAAAATTCATTTTTATTGAACAAATTAAACCCAAATTATGATCTAAACAACTGGGACACATATTTAAGTAAACTATCTATGACATGAAGTATTCATAATAAAGATTGCATATTAGCGTGAAGTGTTAAATGACAATAACACTGAGGTGAAAATAAGAAAGACATTATTTTTTTTGGGTACATACCCTGTTGCATGTTTCACCAATATATCCATCAATTCCTATACAGTTACCTTTCGTATTATGTGTTCCAGCCAAAGTCTGAATCGGCATGTGTGGAATACCCTCGAGTAATCCAGATGTGTGATTATTGGACTGATCAAATAATAAATCATTTCTATGGCCTCCAAATTAACTTTCATTGCAATAAATGGGTTGAGACCAGAGGTCACATGAAACCTGCGGGACTTGATCACCCACCCTTTCCGTTTATCGCTTTGAGAGTCTTTCCTCTCCACCAGGGAAGGAAGACTATCGTCTGATCAGGTAAAACATTCTGGTCAAGACCCTCACCTTGGCTTCCTTGTTGCCGTTCCTCGAAATGGGCTGTTTTCATGGCAGCCTGGATGATATGACTAGGCATCGACGTGATCTCTGTAGTAGTGAACATCACACAGATGAAGCCAAGCATAGCACAACCGCCTGGAGGATCCCTGTCCACCTTCATCAGCATGCTCGGGATGTGAGGAAAACTCCTGCAACCCGTCACTTAATATCCTTTTCAGGGCGCACAAAAGAGTAACCTACTCATTGTGGGCATTCGAAACAACCACCACCTCTCAACCACAGTGACCCATGATCTGTATGTTTTGCCTGACCAGACATTAATCTCCTCTCTATTGTATAATTAAACACTGCTTAATACGCAGTTCTAACAATATATATTAAGGATTTGGGTTCCCTATATAGTTGTTTTTTTAATATAAATGTTTTCTCCGTCCTTCTTTATATCTATCTCATTGCATTGTTTCAGCTGTAGAGGCATGTTCTGATCTGATTATTGATATTGATCTAATTGCAAATACAACAAAATTTTAAACTTTGAACCAGCGTTATCAATTTTGTTTTGAAGTTCTCTAGTCAGGTGGCAAACTAATAGTAATTGTAATTTAAAACCAATTACATTGTTCCATTGGGTATTATGGAGGAAGCTGAAGACAGCTACAATATGTAGATAAATGATTAGATACTATATCACAGAAAAAAAACAATGTAACATAATTATCAGTTATCGCTTGTTAGCTCCAACAAAAACCTGCACAACTGCATTTTTGTGCCCTTGCAATAATGCACTTACTTTTATAAGTATGAGGCAGCTAGCTTCATGCACAGCCTCCTTAAGTTGCTTTTTACTACATACTTTGTAGGGTGCGGTGACCTTTTCTCCATGGTACCCACACTGTGCAAAACTAAAACTAAAGAAAACTGTAATGCTGTACATTTCAGAAAAAGCAAACATGTTAGCAACTTTTGCGCTGGACATGATATAACTGGGAGAAGCTCACAACTGTAGAAGCACTTTCTGTGAGATGTTCAGATGTTCATTTAGTGCAGAAAATGTGCAGCTTTCATTTTTGGTTTGTCTGCTTCAGGATGAGCTTAGTCGTGCCAAACGTCAGCTTCAGTCAATGCTTATGATGAACTTGGAGGTTCGACCTGTGGTGTTTGAAGACATTGGTCGCCAGGTGCTGGCCGGATCAATTAGACGCACACCGCAGTTTTACTTTGATCAAATTGGTAAATAATTTGTCTTAGCATAAATGTTTCACGTTGTACGGTGGTTTCTGCTTCCAAATGTGATATTAATATTTTGTTATGTGATATATATTTTAAGTAGGACTGGTATTTACTGGTATAATTATGCACATGATGGGATACTATTATCTATGGGAGTACTTGTTGTATTTTATTGATAGAATAGGCTGAGAAGTTTGTTCCTATAGCAACAGAAGATGATATTGGGATTTTTAATTGTGTGTTAAGAATCATGATTAGCCAAGAAATATTTAAGCACATAATTTGAAGCATGGAATGGTGCTACGGAGGGTAACTAATTTAATCGTATTAATAAGTTCAGTTCTTTAACTCTTTACAATTGACTAAGATTGACCACTCACAAAACATCTCTGTTTTAACTTAACTTAACTTAACGTCTTTATACTGGTTTAGAAGACCCTGTAGAGTCTGTATACAACCAGTTACATTTACATCACCTTGCTCTAAAAGCTATGCGCATCCAGTTTATTCTTAAATGCATTAACTGTCCCTGCTTCTACTACCTCCCCTGGCAATGCATTCCAAGCAGACACCACTCTCTGACTAAAATAATATTTCCTAATATCTAACCTGGACCTCTCTTTAGTCAGCTTGTAGCTATGCCCTCGTGTTATTGTAGGTGGCTGAATTTTAAAAAACTTGTTATAGTCTAATTTATCGATTCCTCTGATCATCTTATAAACCTGTATTAAGTCACCACGAATTCTTCTCTCTTCGAGACACTGTTTTGATTGAATTCGACATTTAATAAATCTGTTTTTCACTGTTGCTAAGCTATGGTGATCCAAGTTTTGAAATGTCAAGTGCGGCAAAATATTTGGCGCTGGCGTGGCTTCGTTTAATGTATAATTTTTGACAAGCAATCTATATTTATATTTGTGTTGAATGTGTTAAAGATATTATTTTCAAGAAATAGAATTTGGAATTCAGTACTCACAATACAATTTATTATTTGATCAGGTCAGTGATCCAGCTTTTAGATTACACATGGATATTCAATACAACTCTGAGTCAGACTGACTTGGACACAGAAGAAATTGTCTGTGACAGTGCTATTCATTGAATCTTCTGCGTTCGTTCTCAATCTTCTGCTACCAAGCCTTGAAAAGGGCTTTGCAAGTAGCAGGATATTGTCCGGAGAACATAATGCATTGTGGCATAGTTTACAGCTGTATGCATACGTCTGTATATAACCAGTTTAATTTACATTACCTTGCCCTAAAAGCTATGCGCATTCAATTTATATTTAAGTGCATTAATTGTCCCTGTCTCCAGTACCTCCTGTGGCAATGCATTCCAAGCATTCACAACTCTCTGACCAAAAAAATATTTTCTAATATCTAATCAGCACCTCTCTTTAGTTAATTTGTAGCTATGCCCTCTTGTTCTTGTGGGTGGTTGTATTTTGAAAAACGTGTTATAGTCTAATTTATCCATTTCTCTGATCATCTTATAAACCTGTATTGTCACCTCAAATTCTTCTTCATTCTGGACACTGTAGGCTGGTCTTTTTTAGTCTTGCCTCATAACTAGAATTCCACTATCAGCTTTGTCACACTTTTTTTTATCCTTTCCAGCATGTTTATATCTTCTCTATGATAAGGACTTCACACCTGTACACAGTACTCTAATCTAGGTCTAACTAATGCTTTATGCAGTTTGACTATCACTTCCTTGCTCCTATGTTTAATATTTCTTTTTATCATACCTAACATTGCATTTGCCTTTTTCACTGTTACCTGGACTTGCTCACTCACCTTACATGTATGATCTATTATAACTCCTAGGTTCCTTTCATTTTCTATCTTTCTAATATTGTTTTCTCCCATTCTGTAATTATGTTCCATATTGGATCTACCCATGTGGATGACTGTACATTTATCTACATTAAACTCCATTTGCCAGCTTACAGGCCATTCTTGAATTTTATCAATATATCCACTACTGCATATTTTTGTGTCATTAGCAAATTTTTCATTCATGGATCCCATATCAATGTCCAAATCATTTATTAATATTAAGAACAAAACTGAGCCCTGTGGCATTCCACTTTTCACTTCACACCACTCAGAGTACTCCTTATTTATGCCCACTCTCTGCCTTCTTCCCGTTAATCAATTTTCAATCCATTTCGGTCCGACACATCCAAGTTTATGGTATTCCCACCTCCACATTGACATTTAACTTTTCGTACTGATATATATTTTTATTATGAGGGCTTCCTGTCGTAGATATTTTATTTTGAAGAAAATACTCAGATGTTACATTTAGAGATGTGACACTTGCCATGGACTGTTGGACATACTAATAAATAATTAGGCTTGGCCGGAAAGTATTAATATTTAACATTTGTCCTTATTTAGTTGTTTGTGCAAATATTGTGCTGTTGTTTGAAATGTAGTGTATCTTTGTGCTGTTGTTTGGAATGTAGTGTATCTTTGTGCTGTTCTTTGAAATGTAGTTCATCTTTGTGCTGTTGTTTGAAATGTAGTTCATCTTTGTGCTGTTGTTTGGAATGTAGTGTATCTTTGTGTTGTTGTTTGAAATGTAGTGCATCTTTGTGCTGTTGTTTGAAATGTCGTTCATCTTTGTGCTGTTGTTTGGAATGTAGTGTATCTTTGTGTTGTTGTTTGAAATGTAGTGCATCTTTGTGCTGTTGTTTGAAATGTAGTTCATCTTTGTGCTGTTGTTTGGAATGTAGTGTATCTTTGTGTTGTTGTTTGAAATATAGTGCATCTTTGTGCTGTTGTTTGGAATGTAATGTGTCTTTGGTCTCACAATTGAAATTTGAGATTCTAACTAGGACTTGTGAGCAGCATAAAAATACAGTAACTGATTGTTGTGACTTTCAGGTAACATAACAGAGCATGACATCCAGCGAGTGGCCAACCGCATGTTGAAGAGTAAACTATCAGTCGCTGCATATGGCAGTCTCTCAGGTTTGCCAGCTTATGAGGATATGGAAACTGCAATTTTGAACAAGAATGGAAAAATGCCCAGCAAACAGTCCTTTTCTTTATTTCGACGATAACATGCAGATTTTCTCATTCAAAATTTTTGTGATTAAAACTTGTGTGTGTGTTTATTTTGTCCTCCTCAACTGTTTTCACTGTATCTTGCTGCAATTTTATAAATCTGGAATCATACATACATCCACATAATAACCTTTCTATAGAACTTCATAAATCTAAGAAACACATGCAACAGTATGGCAAAACATCATAGATGCATGCGCTCATATAGTCTATGGACATACTAACGAATGGCGTTTTGTATAACCAGCAGCAAGAAACCCCACACTTATCAAAGAATTGTAGAAAGAAAATTTTACATAGCAGACTTGTTCTGGTACAATGCACATCTTTCATTTGCAGCTTTATATCCAACTGAGTGTGCATGCAAGAAGTTGGTACCAAATATAACGTAAATTCTTTAACTGTCATGGAATTGTGGGTGAAAGAAACTGTTTATTATTTGATGTAGCTTCTTAAACAGTCGATGTCATTCATCATCATGTGCCATGTGGCTCCAATGTGATACATAGGTCACTACTATAGCTGGCCCCCTTTGGAGGAAACCTGTTTATGAGAACTTGCAATCATTCCTCTCGAATGTGAAGCTTAGGTTTTAACTGTATCTGGTTCCTTTAAAGGAAGCCTGTTATTTGATGTGGCATCTGCTAATTCTTGATTAGGTATGGCAGTTCTGATTGGCTGCTTTTATATGCCAAAGACATTGTATGAGAATGGCTTATCTCTATGTGGGGGCCTAGAGTTTGATCTCCTGAGAAGCATCTGTTTTCTCCGTCAGCATCTTGTCATCCTGTCATGTGTTGTATGTTGATATGAGGCACAGTCATTAAGCTACAGCAATTTCATTAATAACATTTTCACAAGTGTGTGAATCAAAAATTTGTTGCGTCTTATTTTTTTTACAAAGTCTTCGTTCCTGGTAACACACTTTATTCACCTGTCCACTAGATTGTGGATACTCTCTAGAAAAAGTATTTTGGTGGGACCTTCAACCAGTTGTGCCTCATCAGCTGCCTTTGTACCCATCTTCTTCTTCTTCATTGTACGCAGTCAGACAGTAACCATTATTTTTTCGAAAAAGGCAGCGGACATCCTGAGGCTGTCGACACTGCCATAGAGCTTGTCTAGTGTTGCCACGGGTGATGGCCACATTTGATCCTCATATGTCGGGCAGTTTTGCAGCAGATGCTCATCGGTCATTTTCCCGGTACCACACGGGCGTTCGTCAGTGCCACCTATCTTCAATTTGTTGAATAGGTGGTGCCTCAGTCTATTGTGGTCAGTGTGAAGTATGAAGACCACGACCTGCTCTCTTCTGTTCAACTGGTAATAGGCATCGTTTTTTGTGTACCCAGTATGTTCGGTTTCCCATTTGGTCATGTATCTAGCTTTAATAAGCCATTTTGACTCTTCGTATGTTATACTAGTATCTGGTTGTGGTAGTTTTGCACCTTCTTTTGCCAGTCTGTCTGCCTCTTCGTTGCCTTGGATGTTGCACTGGGATTGGACCCACTGTACCACTACCTTTTTTGGTGAGGACTGCTGGCATAGTTGACAGAGTGCTGCTCTTAAATCATTAAGGTACCCATCTGATACACACTTTCCAGAGCCGAGGTTATTATGGACAATTTTTGGACAGCACTTGAAATCTATGGCAATTTTGTGCGCAACGCCAAGACAGCAGTTGAAATCTATGGCAATTTCATCAATAGTGATTAGCCTGTTGCCACGAACCAGCTGCTTGAGTTTCACTGTGTCAGTTGCCATGTTTTGCTGGTTTCCCACTTTATTGTTCATCAATAATATTTTGCCAGCTGTTTTGAAATCTTTCTACACATTCATAGACTCCATAATGAAAACTTCATTCTTCTGTAGATTTCAGAAGGTTTCACACCCTCTGACCACAGAAAAAGAATATCGTTGTTCTTCCACGATGCAAGTCAACAGTGAGGCAGCCATGTTGTATGCTATATTGCATGTGTACACACTGCTCGATCGTCACAATCGCTGCAATGAGTATTACTAAAGAGCCATTTTGTGTTCTGAAATAAGATCTTCAGTTGTACATACTCTTCCATGTCATTTATAATAAAATTGCTATTACTTAATTTAACGTCTTTATACTGGTTTAGAAGACCCTGCAGAGTCTGTATACAACCAGTTACACTTACATCACCTTGCTCTAAAAGCTATGCGCATCCAGTTTATTCTTAAATGCATTAACTGTCCCTGCCTCCACTACCTCCCCTGGCAATGCATTCCAAGCAGACACCTCTCTCTGACTAAAAAATATTTCCTAATATCTAATCTGGACCTCTCTTTAGTCAGCTTGTAGCTGTGCCCTCGTGTTATTGTAGGTGGCTGTATTTTAAAAAACTTGTTATAGTCAAATTTATCCATTCCTCTGATCATCTTATAATCTTAATCACTGTCCCTCATATATTGAGTTACAAACTACTTTTTGAGTCATTATTTATGTCACAAACTATGTTTCAAAGCACCACTTTCTCCAATCAGAATTTGGCTTTTTAGATTTCTTTATCATCCACATTGTTTTCTTGTTTCCTGTGGAGCATAAGGCTGCAACTATAGCCTTTGACTAATTTCTAGTTTGGCCCATATTCACCAGTTACATTTCTAAATTTTCTACTATAGCCTGTGACTAATTTCTAGTTTGGCCCATATTCACAGTTACATTTCTAAATTTTCTATAGACTCCCAGTTGTTCTCCTCCACTGTGGGCTTCAATCGATGGCATTTCTGGTTGCACCAGTAGGTTTCTTCTTGAGGGTTTGTCTTATATTAACCCTACCAGACCGCTGTACCTAATTATCGGTAATTTCCTAAACTGCCGCTAAACCGCTGTACCTAATTATCAGTAATTTCCTAAACTGCCGCTAAACCGCTGTACCTAATTATCGGTAATTTCCTAAACTGCAGCTAAACCGCTGTACCTAATTATCGGTAATTTCCTAAACTGCCGCTAAACCGCTGTACCAAATTATCGGTACTTTGGATAGTACGTCATAAAATGCGTCAGAATCTAACAATAACCAACCAATCGTGGTCAATCCTCGTGATTAGTCATTGCAAATGGCTGCCCCTGTGTTTGAATTGATTTTGTGGGGTTTAACGTGAACAAATTCGGAAAATTGACAATGAAACGAACGGCTGATGAACCAAGCACTTCAACAGGAAAGCAAAGTAAGTCTAGGCTTATGACAGTCCAACAGGTGATCAATAATTTGGTTTATTCAGACTCTGTTCAAGTGAAACAGACAGTGAGAGCTTGAGTGATGAGATGAAGGCTTTTCTTGGACTGAGGATCTATATGGAATACTCATGTATAAAGCCCAGCTATCAGGATTATTGGACAAATGAGGGCTCTTGTGTTTACTCCCGGATTTCGAAATGTTTTATGACTCGAGACAGATTCTTTGCCTTTTGCTGGGTGGATTGGCACACAAAGGTGGAATATTGACGCTAGATGAAAGGTAAACCTATGTTCTACAATATCTCCAAGTTACATCTTATTCTAACCACTTGTTTGCATGTAACTAACATTTTTCTATATCATGTTGGTTTTTTCTCTTTAATGATCTGGAACCCAGGAGTGGGGGACAGTTGGGTTCAGGGCCTTAGGTCTGGTAGGGTTAAACAACCAGGGAAAGGGGGAGCATGAAACAAAATTAAGAACCAATAGATTTAAATGGTGTAGCTGAACTCTTAATATGGGAAATCTCTTAAAAGAGACATACATTCATGACAGTCAGTAAACTGCTTTACTGGGCAACCTTACATGGGTATCCTTTGGAATAGAATTGATAGCAAGATATGAAACAGAATGACTTGGGGATACATCTTTGTCTGTACTGTATGCAACCAGCATGTGAAAGAATGACACAGTATGTACTATTGTTGGCGTGTTTGTATTTACATTGAATAAATGGGCAATTCATAAACAATGTTTTCATGCTGTTATTATTTCCTTAATATGCTGATATACCATTAGATTACATTTGCAAAGTGCCAGCTTTTGTACACGCCCATACAAAACTTTTTTTTTACGTACAAAAACCGTCAATTACCATTTCTTTGAGTGCCTGGTGCTCAATGTTAGGAAAATACTTTTTCCTCAAGGCCAGATAAATGGAAGTCACTGTATGGGACTAGATATGTGCATACTAATACATGGCGAAGGGCTGAACATTGCTGAAGTCATAACAAGTTTGCATCTTGGAAATAATAAATAACTTCTCATTCTGGCAGCACAGATCAGAACCTAAGCAGCCTACCTAACATACAGTAAAAGGTGACTTAACTCTTATGATCAGAAAATCTTGCTAAATAGCCATGCTGTCATATCCAAAATACCTACTAGTCTTGCTGTGGTAAAACTCTATCAGCCAAGATTAAAGAACAATTTTCAGAGCTTAGTTCCATCCAACATTTTGAATGCCACTTCCTGTAGATGAACTATTCAGTGTGACAGCAATTTGCACTTTTTCTATGACAAAGAGGTGCAATTTCAAGAAATTTGTGTTACAGCCACTGATTAGCTGAAACAAACTTTCTGTGACCAAATTGGCTTCCACTGATCGTAAACAAAGATTATCAGCAGAACAAACATTACAGCTCATCTGTGGATGGAAGATGATCAATCGAGCAGCAAAGAGAAAATTTCACATTCTGATTTCACGGTTAGTAGTGATAATGAATGGCGACATGGATATTGACATCATTAAAGAGTGTCCACTAGCTAACTCTAGTTCAAATACCAGAACTTTGACAATTCAGATCTTTGAAAAAGCAAAAAAGGTCAGACTAAAGCCTCCCATAAATAGATCTAGATTAGTGTAGAACCAAGAGAGATGACAGTATCTTCTTCTTCTTCTTCTTTCGTTCTCAATCTCCCACTACCAAACCCTGAAAGGGCTTAAGTAGCAAAATGTAATCCAGAGAACGGGATGCGTTGTGTCGTAGTTTACAGCTTGGCTGCGATATTTGTACCTAGTGGTTGTATTTTGAAGAACTTGTTATAATATAATTTATCTGTTGCTTTTATTATCTTATAAACCTACATCTTTTCTTTTCTAGACACTGTAGGCTGGTTTTTCTGAGTCTTTCCTCATAACTGTAATTATGGAATCCCACTATCAGCTTTGTCACTTTAAAAAAATATTTTTTCTAGCATGTTTATATCTTTTCTATGATAAGGACTTCACACCTGTACACATTGGGATCCGTTCTGCACAGAGCAATGCCATTCCTCCCCGAGCGAGCCCGGTCGGTCGGTTGGTGTGTGTACGGGCCCCTTCGAGGCGGTCCTAGGTCGACAGAGTGAGGGACGGGACAACCGTCCGTCCGTCCGTCAGTCGGTCCCCGCGGCCGTCCTGGTGACGCTTTTTACACATCCATTCCCCACCAGTGTGTGTTTTTCGTCCGTCTCCGACAGATATCTGGTTGATCCTGCCAGTAGTCATATGCTTGTCTCAAAGATTAAGCCATGCATGTCTAAGTTCACAGTGTCTCACAGTGAAACCGCGAATGGCTCATTAAATTAGTCGAGGTTCCTTAGATGACACGATCCTACTTGGATAACTGGCAATTCTAGAGCTAATACATGCTTACCAAGCTCCGACCCTCGCGGAAAGAGTGCTTTTATTAGTTCAAAACCAATCGTCGTTTCCCCGCGCGGGGTTGCGGCGTCCTCACTGGTGACTCTGGATAACTTTGTGCTGATCGCATGGCCTCATGTGCCGGCGACGCATCTTTCAAATGTCTGCCCTATCAAATGTCGATGGTACGTGACATGCCTACCATGTTTGTAACGGGTAACGGGGAATCAGGGTTCGATTCCGGAGAGGGAGCATGAGAAACGGCTACCACATCCAAGGAAGGCAACAGGCACGCAACTTACCCACTCCCGGCACGGGGAGGTAGTGACGAAAAATAACAATACGGGACTCTTTCGAGGCCCCGTAATTGGAATGAGTACACTTTAAACCCTTTAACGAGGATCTATTGGAGGGCAAGTCTGGTTCCAGCAGCCGTGGTAATTCCAGCTCCAAAAGCGTATATTAAAGTTGTTGCAGTTAAAAAGCTCGTAGTTGGATCTCAGGTGCAGGCGGGCGGTCCGCTCGCGCCGGTTCACTGCCCGTTGACTCCTGCCCTACCGTCTGCCAGTTCTCTCCCGCGGGTGCTCTTCGCTGAGTGTCCCGGGTGGCCGGCGCGTTTACTTTGAAAAAATTAGAGTATTCAAAGCAGGCCTTGGCTGCCTGAATAATGGTATAATGGAATAGGACCTCGATTCTATTTTGTTGGTTTTCGGAACTGGAGGTAATGCTTAACAGGGACAAACGAGGGCATTTGTATTGCGGCGTTAGAGGTGAAATTCTTGGATCGCCGCAAGACGAGCTACTGTGAAAGCATTTGTCAAGAATGTTTTCATTAATCAAGAACGAAAGTCAGAGGCGCGAAGACGATCAGATACCGTCGTAGTTCTGGCCATAAACGATGCCGACTAGCGATCCGCAGGAGTTGCTTCGATGACTCTGCGAGCAGCTTCTGGGAAACCAAAGTGTTTGGGTTCCGGGGGAAGTATGGCTGCAAAGCTGAAACTTAAAGGAATTGACGGAAGGGCACCACCAGGAAGGGAGCCTGCGGCTTAATTTGACTCAACACACCAACACTGTAATGATTGACAGGCCGAGAGCACTTTCGTTGGGTCTAATAGGTAACCGGTGCTGGTATTAGACCCTCGGAAGACAGGTCAGTTTTACCCTACTAATGACAGGGCGTTGCTATGATAATCCTGTTCAACTCGAGAGGAATCGCAGGTCTCAGACAATTGGTTCACGTGCTGGGCTGATAAGCCAATGGTGCGAGGCTACCATCTGAGGGACTACGGGCGAACGCCTCTAAGCCGGAATCCCGCCCTGAATCTCAGCACCACTGCGACGGGAGGTAACGATGTGGTTGGGACCTGGGGCTCGCGTCTCAGCCCGATCCGGTCGAGCCGCAGAAAGAGGTCTCTGCCGTGCCGCCGATCAAAGTGGGCGGGGAGCTGCTCGATATTTACCCCATACGGCGTTGAGGTGCGAAACCACTAGTAGAAAACTTAGTTCTCGGTCGGGGTGTCGTAAGTAGTAGAGCAGCCACCTCACTGCGAACTGTTGAGACTCAACCCTTGATCATGAGATATGTCCGCACACCAGCCGAACAACATCTCCGTGCCATGACCAGGCTTGTCCCCTGGTTAAATGCACTCCCGCCTCGCTCTTTACCTCTGTCTGCTATCAGTCATCCCAGTGGACGCAGAAGAGATGCAAGCCAGCGGACATTGCACCTCTGCCCTATTGTGACAACCTCCCAGGTGGCGGGGAATGCTAGGCGTACCATCACTGCAGAGGAGCCGAGAAAATGAAGGGAGCAAGAAGATACCCCACTCACATGCACATGCTACGTTTATGGCAGGACGTGACGATCCTGGAGCACAGACACACTGGACTGCCTCTCTTCCGGGATACTTGAAACACTAGTACATACAGTCCATCATATCATATCATCACCACACCCTATAGACACGAGTAGTGAAGACTCGATAGTCCTGCAAGACAACTTCTCTAAGAGAGACAACTCTGACCACAAACAACTGCTGTCTTGCAGATAGGCTGGGGACAGCCAAAGGCTAAGGAGGACATCCCTACAGAAACGCCTGTTGAAATCGGATGCACTGGACCACAGGCTTAACGAAACAGTGCAACGTATATCGCTGTATGATGACGTTTCAACCTAACAGAAAAAAGTATGGTGCTTATCCTGCGGAGTTCCGCCAGGCAGCGAGAGTGCCGGGCCTCACGCCTCGAAGGGGCCAACCCAATGCTACTGGTGATCACCCACCCATGTGCTGTGGAGTCAAGGCACAAGGTGATGGGGCAAAAACTATTGACCAAAATCCCAAGACCCTCAGAATACTACAGTGGAATGCGGAGGGAGTCATTAACAAAAAGCTTTCCCTAACACATCAACTGCATGAAGGCAAGATTGACGTGACATGTATCCAAGAAACGCACCTCAACAACAACCACAAATTCTCAATCAGAGCATACCAGACCTTCCGTCTTGAAAGATAAGGTCACAAAGGAGGGGTTCTGATACTGACACGTAACTGCATACAGAGTAGCGCGGTAGCTGTCAATAACACCGGACAAGCAGAAATTGTAGGAGTCGACATAATGACACAAGAAACGAAGATCCGCATCTTCAACCTGTATTGCCCACCCAACAAAGACATGTCGCTCTCGAGTATAGAAATCAAGGACTCCAGCTGTCTAGTGGTTGGAGACTTCAACAGCCACTCCGAGAGATGGGGATATTCGGACACAGACAACAGAGGTGATGAATTGGAAGACTGGGAGATAGACACAAATCTCTATCTTATCAATAGCACGGAGGACAGCCCTAGCTTCTATTCTAGAACATGGCATACCACCTCTACTCCAGACTTGGCCTTTTCCACGGGTGATATTCACCTCAAAATAGACCGCCAGGTGCTCAACCAATTGGCAGGTAGCGACCACAGGCCAATTAGGCTAGAAATTGATATGGAAGTAGGCCCACAGGAAATAAAACCGCTGCCACATTGGAACTATAAACGAGCCGACTGGGACAGATTTGCAATGCTGACAGATGGGCTGTGTGAAACCATCAACACACGGATTAACAATATGAAATCTATGATTGAAAGCCTAAGCAAAGCAATAATGCAAGCAGCCACCGAAACCATCCAAAGAAAGGCAAGGAAAAACTACAAGCCATATTGGAATAATGAATTGCAGAAAGCGGAAGTTGAAGTCTCAAATGCCAGGAACATGGCAGAGATAGAACAATCTATGGAGGCAAATATCGCGCTCAAGACCATCACGGCGAAATACAAAAGAACACTAAACCAAAAAACAAGAGACAGCTGGAAAAATAAAACTGAAAGCCTCAGTTTGGATAAAGAAGGGAACAAACTATGAAAGTTAGTCAGAGCTATGAATGTCGAAACACCATTAAATAAACAAATTACCATCAAGCAGGGCGACAACATTTTTCCTGAAAAAAAAGCAGCAAACGCCTTTTTAGAACATTATGCCAGAGCATACCACATTGATGTCCCTACAGATAGGCATACAGACATTAGTGAAGAACAAAAGGACCACGACAACATCAAGATGGCAACAGAGGAGCACATGATGGCAAAACTAACAATGAATGAAATGGATGAGGCCATGAGAACTTTAAAGAAAAAGAAATCGCCCGGAAAAGATGGGGTAACAAACGAAATGCTGATGGGGTTGGGCCAAACAGCAAAGAGGAAGTTACTATCAGTCCTGAACTAAAGCTGGAAAAGGGGAATTGTACCGCAGGCATGGAAAGACGCTGTACTTATACCAGTACCAAAGAAAGAAAAACATAGAACAGATCCAAATGGATACAGGCCTATCAGACTACTGAGCTGTGTAGGAAAACTGATAGAGCGTATGATAAACACCAGACTGATTTGACATCTGGAAGAAAAACACATACTAATTCCACAGCAAGCAGGTTTTAGACAGCACAGATCCACTGAGGACCAGATCACTCTCATAGCCCAGGAAATAGATGATGCTTACCAAGAGAAAAAACACAGTAGCGGTTTGGGTGGATTTAGAGAAGGCATTTGACAAGGTGTGGAAAGAGGGACTTAGTCAAGCTACGAAGAAGTGAAGTTTGTGGGAAAATGTACAGATGGATCAGCCACTACCTCGAAAACAGAACAGCCAGAGTTCAAGTACAAGGGCAAATGAGCAAAAAGGTGACACTTGAGCAGGGAGTACCCCAAGGGGGAGTACTGTCACCCACACTTTTCCTGGTGTATATAAACAACATCACAGAGAATATACCAAGAAGAGTCCACAGCTTCATGTTTGCAGACGACCTGGCAATGTGAACCTCTGAAAAAAATCTCACCATAGCAAACAATCGGATGCAGCAGGCCCTAACATCGTTGGAGGAGTGGGCGAACTCATGGCTGGTTAAAATAAATGAGGAAAAAACAACATGTACGATATTCTCGCTTTCAAATAAACCCCAGAACACCAAAATAAGTCTTAACGGCAAATATCTGTGGCCAAACGATAACCCAAACTACCTGGCCGTCACATTTGATCGGCGCATCACATGGAAAAGTCAGATCGAGAGAAACTGAATGAGAGCCAGACAAAGAATGGCAATCATGAGAAAACTTGCTGGCACAAGCTGGGGAGCAGACGAAAGTATACCAAAGAAACTGTACACTGGAAGAGTGAGACCAGTTCTCGATTATGGCATTGCGGCATGGGCAACAGCAGCAAAGGCGAACTTTCATAAAATTAGCAAACTTCAAATCAAAGCTATGAGAGTTATAACATGAGGCATGAAGTCAACGCCAATTGTAGAACTTGAAAAGATTACAAATCTGCAATCCATGACCGACAGAAGAGACTGCAGAGCCCAGCAGCAAGCAGAGAAACTCAGAAGACTGACAGACTATCCAATGCATCGGAGACTAAATATATTTGAAAATGGGAAACTAAAGTGGAGAAACTTTGCAGAAATAGCCAAAGCAAAGATGAGCGAAGACCCTATGAACACCATCACAACACCAAAGCCCATCCCTACTGTACGCAAACCTACCTGGAAGCAGCATATCATTCCGGAGGTGGTAGAAAATATACCAGGTATTGGAATCAAGAACAGCCAGACTGAAAAAGAAAGAAAAGACATAACCTTGAGGTACATAACGAAAAACTACCCAAGCATGAACTGGACCCATGCATACACCGACGGTTCTGTAACAAACACAACACAGAACGAAGGGGCAGAGGTATTACTGAGCCTACCAAATGGTAGAAAAATAACACTGTCAGTGGCAATTGGAAAACTGTCAAGCAATTTTACAGCGGAGGCAGAGGCACTGAGGGCTGCAGTAGAAGCAATGCTGACAGGCGAAAGCAATGAAAGCCAGATAGTCCTGTTTACAGATGCCCTGGCCGTAGTCACTAAAAAGCCAGAAAAATACTGAACTTAATGATTCAAGAGCAGTACTCTGTCAACTATGCCAGCAGTCCGCACCAAAAAGAGTAGTGGTACAGTGGGTTCCATCCCACTTTAACATCCAAGGCAACGAGAAGGCAGACAGACTGGCAAAAGAAGGTGCAAGACTACCACAACCAGATTCTAGTGTGACCTACGAAGAGTCCAAAAGGCTTATTAGGGCCAGATACATGGCCAAATAGGAAACAGAACATACTGGCTACACAAAAAACGATGCCTATTACCAGTTGTACAGAAGAGAGGAGGTCGTGGTCTTCAGACTCCGCACAGGCCACAACAGACTGAGGTACCACCTATTCAATAAACTGAAGATAGGTGGCACTGAGGAATGCACTTGTGGTACCGGGAAAATGACCGCTGAACATTTGCTGCCAAACTGCCCGACATACGAGGACCAGAGAAAGCACATGTGGCCATCACCAGTGGCAACACTAGACAAGCTCTATGGCAGTGTCGACAACCTCAGGATGACCGCTGCTTTTTTCGAAAAAAATACAGGTTGACCTTTGACAGCCTAAGAAGAAGAAGAAGTTTCCCTTTCATTTCTCTTTTTTTTTATATCTCTCTCTTTTTATAATTGTTTATTCGTTAATTTCTGTACCTATGTCTCAATGTATATATACAGATGTTTTTTCCCCTCCTTATCTTTATATATATGTGTCTCTTGATATTTGTTTTCTGCTCTTTGTTTTTTGTGATTTATTCATGTTGTTGTCTTTGTGTAATTATAATGACATCTTGTTTGGTTCATGCTATTTCATATCGTATCTCACGTATCTGGCACATCCAAGTTAATTGTTTTAGGCAGTTCTGTCTGAACTCTCTGACGTAATGTCTTCATCTGCTTACCTATTGTTCATCTAAAATTACCTCATAACTTCCCTATTTCTAAGTTACCGTCAGCAAGCCAGAAGTTGGTTTGGTTTAAGGATTGACAACTTGTCGAGATCTCTGAATCCCACATCTGAATGAATCCATGAATGTCGCTTCTGTCACATAAGTGACATTGTCACACACTTTGACATTGACACTGTCACAGTTTGTTAAGCCCGTAAAAAGTGATTTTTTAGTTGACAGATGCCATCCAGAGTTCATGATAGATAACTACATGCAACAACAGAGTCCGACGATCCGAAGTGGTTGACCAGCATTTCCTCCCTTAGAAATAAATCTTCTAATTTGAATGAGTTCTATTTGAAGATTCAGTCAAAAAGATAAACAGGTCCATTGCCTGTTTAAACACAACAAGTTCTTCAGATGAAATTATAACTCTGTAAGCGTTATCTTCAAGACCAGAATCTAACTAACTTTCAAATAATGCTGAAATTAAAGCATGCAGTTATTCGTTTCTCAATATGCGACTCACACATTTCAACCCTAGAACGAGTTCCAAGAGTGATCACAAGATTACTGCACCCGAGAAAGGCCAATGAACATGTTCACTAATCACTTCTCAGGGAATGTGATGCAGACTTCAAGGCATCTCTAAATATAAATCATTGACCTTCAATGTGACTCAGGCCTGAAAATCAAATGTAATGAAGTGTCTCCAAGAAATTTACCAAAAGTATGTAAAAAGGTGACAATTTGATAATTTAATAATGTACGCTGTGGTGCAAGAATATTTTATTCCAAATCACATACGTATGCTGGATATGTTCTCCAGATCGAAGCACTAACCCAACATTGAGGGAAAACTTTGCTGTCATTTGGAGCACTGATTCTGATTAATTGCTCAGGTCAGGTCAAGTCATCCCGTAACCGGCGAGGTCGTTGGGGCACACATGAAGACATCCTCACAACTCCACGCCATCCTTCTCTGTCAGATGCCGCTGCCTGTGACTCTTGTTGTCGGAGACTGGTCCATTCTTTTATGTTGTCCTCCCATCTCTTTTTGGGCCGGCCTCTTCGTCGTCTGCCACGCATCTTCCCCTGGAGGATTGTGTTTGCAAGGCCATTTGATCTCGATATGTGACCGTACCAAGTGAGTTTCCTTCTTTTGACAGTTGCCAAGAGATCTTCGAAAGGCCCTATTGCTGTTGTAATTCTATCTCGTATTTCCTCGTTTGTAACTCGATCTTTGTACGTGACGTTTAAAAGTTTTCGGAAACATCTCATCTCCAAGGCCTGTATCCTTCGTTGAATGTCAGCTGTAACTGTCCATGTCTCACACGCATAGAGGAATATTGACAGTACCAGTGTACGCATTAATCTGATTTTCGTGCTTAGTGCTAACCGTTTATCTTGCCAGATTTTGTTAAGCCGTGCAAGCGCCGCTATTGTCTGTGCTTTTCTGGCCAACACTTCACATTTTGATCCTTCATCACTGACAATCGACCCAAGATATTTAAAACGATCAACCACTTCGAGTTCCTGACCGTTAGCTTTTATCCTGCTGTTGAAGCCCGTAGCGCAGTCAATTTTCTGATTAAATCGTTCATTCCTTTCATTGCTATTGTATATTGTATTATCGAATTCAGAAATAATTCTGTAGGAAAATATCTTCAAGTCGAAAATATAAAATAATCACATGGCAGTAAAGTGGGCGGAGCAACCTTGTGATTGGTTTTACTGAACACATTTTGCCTTAGGTGTTGCTTCACATATAATGCATAGAAGCGGTGTATAAGACTTGCCTATTGGGTAACAAGGACAGTAGGGGGAATGCACGGTGTATGGGTGTATATCGAAAGTAAGCTTGGCTTGCACTCCCAAGATACCGTGTTGGAAATGACTTTCGTCTCCAGCTGAACTGGGATTATTAGCACTTCTCCACGTTCAGAATGGATTTGCAAAACTTCTGTACTGCAAAGGGGCTGAAGACTAACGTCTGGTAAGTCACAACATATTGATCAGACATGTTAGGTCAGGACCAGGCACAACATATTGATCAGACATGTTAGGGTCAGGCACAACATATTGATCAGACATGTTAGGGTCAGGCACAACATATTGATCAGACATTGTTAGTCAGGGTCATGCCCAACATATTGATCAGACATGTTAGGGTCAGGCCCAACATATTGATCAGACATGTTAGGGTCAGGCACAACATATTGATCAGACATTGTTAGTCAGGGTCATGCCCAACATATTGATCAGACATGTTAGGGTCAGGCACAACATATTGATCAGACATGTTAGGGTCAGGCACAACATATTGATCAGACATGTTAGGGTCAGGCACAACATATTGATCAGACATGTTAGTCAGGGTCATGCCCAACATATTGATCAGACATGTTAGTCAGGGTCAGGCTTAAACATTCTGACCAAGACTCTCACCCCGGCTTCCTAGTATTCCTCCCTGGAAACGGGCTGTTTAATGTCAACCTGGATAACGAGGTGAGTGATCAACGTGATCCTCGTAGTAATGAGAAACACGCTGATAAAGCTAAGGAAAGCACAACCGCCTGGAGGACCATGGTCTACCTTCATCAGCACGTTAGGGATGTGAGGAAAGCTACTGCAACCGGCCACTTAAACTTCTCTTCAGAGCGCACAAAAGAGTAAACCTATTCATTGTGGGCATTCGTAAACATTTGTACTGAAAAACTACCTAATCGCGACACGTTACAAGCAAATGCACACCCACCCACTGACCAATACGACAAAATTACAAACAGATACACACACACATCCATACACCGACCAATACATCTTGATATTGTCCAAAAGACTGTTTGGGGCGGAAAGGAGCGTGCCTTTGCCAGTAGAATCCAGAAAGGAAAACCTATAATCAATCGAAGAAACAAAGACAATATTCAACAACATACGTCATATACTGACATCCAAGCAAACAAACCAGAATTTGAAAATGAGATTGGTCAAATACTATGTATACTCGTCACTACTTAATGGCTCAGAGACGCGAACATTGAAATAACAAATGGAACAGATGATAGCGGCATACTTAGACAGATTAAATATACTGGCCAATTAACAAGGCGTACGGCGTTGTTGAATAGAGGGTAAGATGAACGACAGTCGCACAAGAGGCAGACAACGTTACAAGTAGTCGGAAAATATCAGGAGATGGAATGGAACGAGTCTGTCAAATTGCATCATCAGAGCAAGAGATATAGTTTGCTGGAGATCCATTGCAGCTGACTTCCTTTGGGGAGCCACCTGAGCTGAAAGATAAAGAGGAAAAACAAATCAGTGTGAGAAGATTGAATCTTTACGCTACTGTCGTGGCACATGATAATAATGACATACTCATTGATAAAGAAAGTTTTGTATAAATAGTTACTGATAACAGTTGGGGGCGCTGATAACACTTTGTCGTGCTGATAACAGCTGCCGTAACTATATATAATACGCTCTGCCTGTCGAACTTTTCATGATACATGTGACTGAGTATCACATAATCTGGCTTTCTGATATGTTTGAGTATTAATGTCGCTAAAGAGCGCATTAAAAGGCCTTTTCACTGATGCATTGAAATCGGAGACTGCCACAGCGTTGTGTGGAATGGAACAGGTAAGTCATACTTTATGGAAATCAGACAAGCAGGTAATAATGTCAGCGATGTTTAAGGATGCGTTCCCAATCATCACCATGTGCCATACCTCGTAACGCTAACTTCTGGATTCAGATTCGTGGTTATGCTTGATCTGCAGGCTCCTCGCCAGGAGAAGGGTCAGTCTTTTCCAGTTCTATGTGGCTGCTCCCCAGCGTGTCTCAGCTCTACACATCGAGTTCACGTCTGATAATGTAGGTAATTATGGACTTATCCCTTCTGAAAGATACACTCATTGATCTTTCTTAGTGTATATACATAAACACACGTACAGACATGGTTCAGATACCACGCTGGAGCAGAAAAGGGACGAAACTTACGTTAAGACCAAAATGCCTTCTTCGTGGACCATACTTTCAGTCCTGCGCGTGAATTCACTGGTCCTACAGTCTTTCAGATACGAGGGTTTTCAAATAAAAACCTGAAATATATTATTTTGATAAAATTGTTCTGAAAAAATGAAACACAACTGAATCATTTTTCGTAGTCGTCACTGTATTCGATACAAGTTCCCGAGCGCCTATAGAGCACATGGATTCCTGTAGAACAAAAATTATCTTGGTCACGTGTGTAACCACATGCATCACCTACTGGATCTCTTCCTCGTATCTGGAAGTATTTACTCATAAAGCCTCTTTTAGTCATCCAAAGACATATGGACATCACCTGGGGTTAGATCTGGTGAGTGCGGCAGATGTGGTAGACGCTTAAAGTGGAGGTCATCGATGGTTGAAGCCGTTGTACGGGCAGTATGGGTTCGAGCTTTGCCATGTTGCAAAACAACACATTTACTAAGAAGTTCACGTGGTTTGGATTTGATTGGGGGTCGAAGATGATTCTTTGGAAGATTTGTGTACGCGACACTGGTGACGGTGTTCCGCCTGCGCATGCAATGCTCTAAACTAACGCCTCGTTCATCCCAAAAGAGAGCCAGCATAACCTTACCTCCAGATGGCTGCACGCGAAACTTCTTCGGTTTCTGTGAGGAGGGATGACACCATTCCTTGCTTGGTCTCTTCGTTTCAGGCTCGTGAAAGTGAACCCAGGTCTCATCTCTAGTAACCATTCTTGCTAGAACACCATCGACCCAGATCTCATCTCCAGTAACAACTCTTGCTAGGACACTATCAACCCAGGTATCATCTCCAGTAACAACTCTTGCTAGGACACTATCAACCCAGGTATCATCTCCAGTAACAATTCTTACTAGGACACTATCAACCCAGGTATCATCTCCAGTAACAATTCTTGCTAGGACACCATCAACCCAGGTATCATCTCCAGTAACAATTCTTGCTAGGACACTATCAACCCAGGTCTCATCTCCAGTAACAACTCTTACCAGGAAACCATCATCTTCTGCTTCATAGCACCGGAAACGTTCTGAACAGGCATCAACGCATCGTTGTTTCAATTCTGGAGTTATCTGCCGTGGTACTCACCTTGCAAACACTCTGTGATACTGTAGCACATCAGGGATGAAGTGATGTGCTGAACCTTGGCCAATGTCCAGATGTGCGGCAATTTCATTCACAGCCAATCGGCGATTTTCCTTTACGAGGCCGTCAGCAACTGCAATCGTCTCTTGGGTCACTACTCTGTGTGTCTGACCCGGTCGTGAACAGTATATCACAAAACTCACACCGTTGTGACACTTCCTATTCCACTCATACACTCGCTGGCGTGAAATTCATGCATCACCGTACTGAACCTTCATTCTCCAGTGAATTTCTAGTTTAACCCCTCCGCTGCTAAAAAAGACATAACAGAATGTCGTTCTTCTATGGTGCATGCTAATAGTGGGACGGCCATTTTTTAACTGCTATTATGACATCATGTTGTTTCTCTGCACTGTGATGGCTCGTGCAGGATACTTTTGGCATCCTTAGCAACTATATTAACAAGTTCCAATACACGGGCATGGTTTTGCTAATTTCTATCCCACTCTTAAGGCCTTCATTTGAACCCCCACTCCGTACATTCACTGGTATTACTGTCATGCATATGTATTTAATAGTGTGCCAAATGTGGAGGCGACAGAGAGCTGACTTAACAATCTGTACTGACCTGTTCTTAGACGAAAGAGGCTGTATTCATTTGGTCTCTGGTTATTGAATCAGAACAGACCTGTTTTAATTGATTTAACTACCGATATAACAATGTCCCCTGTTGTTGTTGTTGTTGTTGAATGCCCATAATGAATAAGATTACTCTCATGTGGGCCCTGAAAATGTACTACAAATGTGCTATGTTCTCACATTCAGTTTTACATGCCATTCCGGATCATTATCCTGTCAACTTTGTCCTCTCTTCCTTGTGATGTGTACCATGGCAGCACGTTCTACCTGGTTGACATTTCTACTGCATTTTATTTA
Source organism: Ariolimax columbianus (assembly GCA_036924085.1). Lineage (NCBI taxonomy): Eukaryota > Metazoa > Mollusca > Gastropoda > Stylommatophora > Arionidae > Ariolimax > Ariolimax columbianus. Next base: position 79,911,622 of record JAVGWX010000011.1, on the reverse strand, counting down.
GAAATGATCTCCCACAATATGTCTTGTAATTTTAGAATCAGAGCGTGTCACTGTTGGTTAATGTTATCTGGTTTCTGGGCAAGCTGAGGAATGCAGACCTGGGCTTTCATCGCTGTAGTGCAATGCAAGGTTTCTAATCAGGATCACTACTACGGGGATCATTTGGATTCTCTGTTTTATTCAGGGCAACATTCCACACACTACCACTGCGCCGTGACACTTTACACGTTGGACAGTCACGTGGTTTGCTCATTTAGGGGCGTTGTGATTTGTAGGCACTACTTTCTTTTATGGGTCTCGCACCCTAATAAAACAAAAAAAACCATGTATGTGGTTTAGAACAGCAGGTTAAGTTTACAGAACATCAAAGATGTGCAAGGCGGAACAAGCAGACGGGAGCACACGTAACAACAACATTCATTATAAAAATGAGATGGGCACATTTACTGCAACTCTGATGTGGGTATCCGAGGCAGCGTTAACCTGTGCGGTTATCGTGTCGGACTCTCAATCCTTGATTCGGAGAGTCGAGAAGAGGTGGCTGTGTGGATAGCAGATGTAGAGACATGCCTCGGTCAGTTACACGTGTGAAGCTATTATCCTAGCTATGACTATGTAAACCGAGGAAATATGTGAAAACTACAAGACAGCGAGTTTGTAAACAAAAAATGTTTCTTTGAAACAACGATCATATGACAAGTGTTTATCTGCACTCGGATAACGTACGTAAGGAACAACAAAAAGGAAAGAGGAATAATGGGCACCCCTGGATTCTGGAACAACAGAAAAGAAAGAGGAATAATGACCAGCTTCGAATGTGTTCTTTTCTGTTGTTTCTTACGTTTGTCACCAGAGTGCAGATAAATACTTGTCTTGTGATTGTTGTCACGAACAAAGATCCTTCGGTTGTGTTTACCGTGGTGAAATGATACGTGAAATAACCACTGTGGAGACATTAGCAGTGCGTAAGATGGACGCACTGTATTCAAGGATCAACCGTTAAATAACACATAGATTGGTGTATCAGTAATACACAAACTAGACTAGAGGTTTGAAATTAAACGTGGACTAAGCAGAGAAGGGAACCTGTGAATACTTATCAGGACTGTTTAAAACGCTAGAGACACCATCACTCGTACAAACAGCCACTCCGCCACCTATGAGTCAACCTGAAGTGCCGATGTCCGTTCTGCTTAACTACTTGTAACAACAACTTTTCATTTCTTGAATGGCAGTGACCTAGGTCATGTGAATGACCTAGATTGCTAATTTCAAACTTGTCGGTTCATTTTTAAAAAAAAAGGGGGGGGGGGGCTAAAAGAGAATGGCGTTTGAAATCTGTCGTGTATTGTTTGATTCAAACTCTTATCTGTCTGTCTGTCTATTGCAATAATATATTTAGCCTGATTAAAGGGTTCGTAAACTCAAATGTTTCGAATGCACGCACGATTTCGCTCTTCTACACCGACCGGACTACTTTAGACGGTAGGAGCGGGGTCAAAGAAACCTTCCGCTGCAAGAATTATTCAGATTGAAACTTTGTTTTCAGACGTTTAACTTTCATTTAGCGAAGGTACCACTTTCAACAACAGACAGATTATGTTGGTTATATTATGAAGCATGTGTCATGAGTTCAGTCACTGAAACGGTCTCTGGGTCATCTAGGGATACCTCCTGCTAATTTAATCTCAACTGATGTTTGCATTCAACTCGCAGTAAGTGTTAACTAACTTGTCGTCGTCTTATACTGGTTTAGAAGAATCTGCGTAGTCTGTATACAACCAGTTTCATTTACATTCCATTACTCTAAAAGCCATGCGCATCCAATCTTTTCTTAATTGCATTGCCTGTCCCAGCCTCCACTACTTCCTGTGGCAATGCATTCCAAGCATTCACCCCGCTCTGACTAAACACATATTTTATATCTAATCTAATAAAATTATATCTAATCTGGCCCTTTCTTAAGTTAATTTGTAGCTGTTCCCTCTTGTTCTTGTGGTTTTATTTTGAAAAAAAAGTGTTATAGTCTAATTTATCCTTTCCTTTGATTATCTTATAAACCTCTATTGTCACCTCGAATTCTTCTCTTTTCTAGACACTGTAGCCTGATTTGTGTCTTTCCTCATAACTGTAATTCTGGGATCCCACTTTCAGCTTTGTCGATATTTTTTGGGATCCTTACCACCATGTTTATATCTCCTCTACGATAAGGATCCGCTGCCTATACATGATACTCTATTCTAGGTCTAACTAAAGCTTTATACAGTTTGACTATCACTTCCTTGCTCCTATGTTTAATATTTCTTTTTATCATACCTAACATTGCATTAGCCTTTTTCATTGCTACCTGCTAGCTTTTCTGACAGATAATTCGACAAGTGGCTACCACTATTTGTTCCAATACTTACTTATTTTCCGTCCCCTGTGGTCCACCGGGGTCGTTATGAATGGCAACGACAAGAATATCACAGAATCACGAATGGCCAACAGAGAGCATGTCGAAAGAGGCGACTGTGTGATATGGCATAATACCGGTATTGGTTAGGTGGTTTGTTAAGAGCAGCATAGAAGACGTCTAACATGCTGCGGGTCTACTTTGCTCTATTAAGATGAATTCGCACATCAGTTAACCGCAACGGTGCGAAGTAATAAGCTGCTCGAACCTACCCCGCTAAGCAGAACATGCTTCTACCGGCTATATTAAGTTCACGCTAGAGCTGGGTCATGCATAGCGGCATCCGTTTCTGCAGAAGTACAGGTTTACTAAGACTTACTTTCTGTGTCCGGCATCCGTTCCTGTAGAAGTACAGGTTTACTAAACCTTACTTTATTGTCCGGCATCCGTTCCTGTAGAAGTACAGGTTTACTAAGCCTTACTTTCTGTGTCCGGCATCCGTTCCTGTAGAAGTACAGGTTTACTAAGCCTTACTTTCTGTTTTTCCGGCAACCTCACGTCTTCGCCCAAAAGACATCCATCATCAGTGCTCTTTCATTTGCCACCAACAGGTCCTCCACTGTGCACGATTCCTGCATACCGGGACTTAATCAGCTGTTTCGAGTATTGAACGACACCCCCCTCCCCCACCCCCCACCCCCCACCACGTCCGTAATATTCATGATCTGCATATCCCCACTTGTTCAGGTTAGACCCACATCTGGACACACCTGTCCTTAACCTGTTCAGAAATTACCGCGTAGTATATGTCAAATCATTATCGGTCTGTTAGAGTTACTGCCCGTATGTAAATCTATTTGTTCATGTTCTCTTCTTCATTCTCCATTTACCACAGATGCAGGTTTAATTTATCGCCATGACATAATGCAATGACACGGCGATATGCCATATCGCATGCCAGTTTCAGTTCATATGTCAAACTATATTGACAACTTGTGTTCCCTTTAGCTGCCATTGGTTTGCCGTGTTTCTGCATTTAGCACACAGTTTAATTCATGTCTGTCGTCTCATCTTCCGTTCTGTGCACTCTTGTTGCAGTGTCATCTTTCGTGGCATGTTTCGTTAGCAAGTTACTTTCTCTCATGCTGTTCTCGTCTCTCCAGTCATTGATAAGGGAAGATCTACTGTTCGAAATGTTATCTCGTCTCTATATGTTCAAATGTGATATGTTATTCCCTCTTATTTGTATTTGTTTGTTTGTTTGTCAGATGCCATTATAAGATAAGACACACATACGCATACACGCAGACTATACACATATTGCCTACATATACACAACGACATAAACATCCACACACATGCGCAGATTAATACACATATTGACTACATATACTCACAACGATCATACATTGATATATGCTCCTCACGCACACACATGCACACCAACGATTGGATAACAACCTTCTGGCCATGACAGTTGCCTCCTGGTATCTTCCCATTTAGTTGACTTTTGGAAAGCCGCGAATATTATAGTTCTGCAATATCATATGTTAAACAAATAAAAACAGCAGACACACAGTCAGGTGCAGTGTGTGAATGACAGACAATCAGTAAAACACATTCTTCTAAGAGCGCGTGACAATATGGCGATTTCCAACCCAATTGAAGTGGACACATTATATCAACAACAGGAGATTGAGACAGAGCACTATCTTTATGACTGGTAATAGATATGGTTTATTAGAACGAACGATGAAGAAAACAAATGAATGAAAAAATACAACAGGAAAACAGCATTGAAATAGCGTTGCTAGAAGCACTAAATAAGGCAGGAGAAATTAATTGGGCACATAGTTGAACGCAATTGAAAACCACGTGACAACGGAAAAAACACACACACACGCACGCACGGATGCACACACATACACACACACACATATATATATACTTACGGGATCAAGATGCTGAGCAGCGCATGAGCTGCAGTGGTCAGCGACCCATAGCTGACTGCTAGCATCAGGGCCAGTGAACCAGAGCTGCCAAGACCCTTCTACACCTCCACGCGGTGATCCTGGATTACAGGCTGCAACAGGGCAGACTGGCTAAGGAGAAGGGATCGAAGAGGGAATGCTAACCCGGTACACAAAAAATGCTTGATGAATTCGGATGTGTTGAACCGAAAGGTGCATACATTGCAGTCAATCTGTAAACTACGACACAACGCATTCCGTTCTGTGGACTACATTCTGCTACTTAAGTCCTTTTAGGGTTTGGTAGAGCGAGATTGAGAACGAACGAAGCCAAGCCAAGCCATATATACTTACAGAATGTGTATGGAACAAAAGGAGTAACTACAGTCTCATCATAACGTTATCAGTTAACAAATTGAATGACACTTCGGATGGTTGTGCATAATTAACTACCTCAGATGTTATTTATTTTATCGTTATCAGTTAACAAATTGAATGACACTTCGGATGGTTGAGCATAATTAACTACCTCAGATGTTAGGTATTTTATCGTTATCAGTTAACAAATTGAATGACACTTCGGATGGTTGTGCATAATTAACTACCTCAGATGTTAGGTATTTTATCCTGCCGAAGACGGATGCATCGGATCGAATTATCTGCGGCTTGTCATGATTTTATCACGTGTGCAAGTTTTCACTACAGCATGTGTCTGAATTTGTGACAGGCAGTGGAACCAAAATGCTCTGCTGATTATGTATTGTTTCCTACTTCTCGCGTTGGCAACATCACTATCCATCATGTTGACAGTAATAATTCGGTAGTTCGACAATAACTTGTTTTGGTTAGTCTTCCAGCTAATCTCGACCTGTCCTCGACTCCTTAGTGCGTGCTAAGTTGACCAACTTGATCCATAATAGTTTGACTATTAGGACAATAATAACTACTGCTACTGATGCTAAAGTGTCCCTTGTTGACGGTCTGATTACCCCTTCTTGATCTTTAGTGACAATAACAAGTCGCTTTGGTCAATGTTCTAAAGTCTGTCTATTAATCGAATGGTGTTTAGAGGTATTCCCTTCTTCCTGTGCAGCCTTGGAATCCAACATGACTTAGTCACTTCTACGTATGACCACTTGGGACCCATGACTCTGTCACCCCAGCTTGATCCTTAGTTATGATCATCTCTGCTTATGGTTTTAATCTGTTCAGAATGAGTGTAGGCATTATTGGGCTTGTATAGCTGAAATGACGTATCATTTTATTACTGGTGCATAGTTGCGGATTGTCCTTCTTCGGAATGGCGATAATGAAGTAATGAGTCCAGTTGGACGATCATACCCCTGTCTGCTAGATTTGATTACACACGATAGTCAGTATGTCTACTAAATATTATTATTATTATAAATATACTCAGTGGTATAACTGAAAGGGCAAATTGGGCTCATTAGCCTTGGTTGGCAACCAATCTAAGAGAAGGTAAACTCTGACTTTAAACCTGGATAGACGAAGCTCGTTAGCCTGTTCAGGCAGTTCGACTTGGAGAGGAGGAACTCTGATTTTAAACACACAAGTCTCAGGGAGTGCTAACTAGTCTTGGGACGATGGGAGTATCGTCGGATATCTCGAGTAACTAGCATCTGTGGGCAACGACTCCACTGCTCTGTGGCAACATCGGGAGAGGGTAGGGCTACGGGAGTAAACCCAGACACAAAATCCGGAGTGATAGCACCTATGACGGATGGTTTCAAAATTGCGAACTCATTCCGGCCGCTCCTGCTGCTGAGCGGGTGCCAAATTATCATGCTTTGAATTCTTTTGTAGTACACCAGTGAGGCTGAGAGGGGAATCCTGCAGTTTTGGGCAGCCCAGGGTCTCTATATTCAACGCCCAGACTTTCTCCCTGAGAGGCTACCCACGCGCTTGGTCTACAAAGAGTAAGACGCCTATGGTGCTCCTGATGATGCTATTTAATTAATTCGTCTTGGATTAAATCGTGGCACATTATGGTCCGAAATTTTTATATTTAATTAAATGAGAATTACATTATTTGCTAACAAGATTTTTAACTTTGGAGAGAATTGACAGTCAACGCCAATAGACACAACACTCAATAATGACCATATCTTTCAACTATTATGAAAATGAACCGTTTTAATTCCGCAGTACGTAGTCAGCGAGCACAAACCCCGGCCTCCCCAAACGCTTAAAAATAGGACAAACACCAGGCCAACTGTGCTACTTTCTCGCGCTTGTTTACACTGTCTAGCTGTTGCGTAAGACGCGTATTCACTTTGTTACGTTAACTAACAATGGCAGGTTTGCCGTGTCACAGTACACCCAACCGTATTCTTGTTTGAAAGTATTTATCATCCGGATGTTGTCAGTAGTTGTTCTTAGGAATGAAACTACCAGTTTATTTCAAGATGGATTACCTTGTCGGTCGGCTGAGTCTTTCTTGTTGACTATCAGTGAGGAAAGTGTTCGTTGTTGTTTTTGTTTTTCATTTCTCGTTGTCTTCGCCATTATTTACATACTCCTCATCGTTTTCTTTTGATTGTTCTTTTACCTTAGCTTGTATTAATAAGACTACTGTCATTGTTAGTGTCACAACTGTCTACGACTACTACTACTACGACTACTACTACTACGACTACTACTACGACTACTACTACTACTACTACGACTACTACTACTACGACTACTACTACGACTACTACTACTACTACTACGACTACTACTACTACGACTACTACTACGACTACTACTACTACTACTACGACTACTACTACTACGACTACTACTACGACTACTACTACTACTACTACGACTACTACTACTACGACTACTACTACGACTACTACTACTACTACTACTACGACTACTACTACGACTACTACTACGACTACTACTACTACTACTACGACTACTACTACTACGACTACTACTACGACTACTACTACTACTACTACTACGACTACTACTACTACGACTACTACTACGACTACTACTACTACTACTACGACTACTACTACTACGACTACTACTACGACTCCTACTACGACTACTACTACGACTACTACTACTACTACTACGACTACTACTACTACGACTACTACTACGACTACTACTACTACTACTACTACTACGACTCCTACTACGACTACTACTACGACTACTACTACTACTACTACTACTAATAATAATAATACTACTTCTACTACTACTACTACAACTACGACTACTACTACTACGACTACTACTACGACTACTACTACTACTACTACTACTAATAATAATACTACTTCTACTACTACTATTACTACTACTACTACGACTACTGCGACTACTACTACTACGACTACTACTACTACTACTACTACTACTACTACTACGACTACTACTACGACTACTACTACTACAGTCTCTCATTCGCTCTCATCCCCTCTCCATCCAGCCTGCCTGAGCTAAACTTTGTCTCGTGTTATATACACTCAAGCAGTATCAGAGGTGACCAATGGATCTCAGGGGGATGGCTCTATTCAGTCGTTATTGGAACGAATTCCTCTTAACCCCTGTCACTCACCCCTTCCCCCCCCCTCCCCCCCCCCCCCCCCCCACTGCTCAAATCGGAAGGCCAGTGGTCCGTTCCTACCTGTCCACATTCTTTGCCCCAACTCCGTTTTCATTTGTTGAGACCGTGAGTGACCTTGGCATAGTGACCAGACAGAGAGTGACCTTGGCACGCATTCAGGTACCTTTGTTCTGAGTCGTCAGCCACATCACCCCTGCTCTAAACTCTCTTGCTCCGGCTGGAACTGTTACGGAGTTTTCCGTTTGTAAGTTTTCTGTTAGTGTTTTTTGGTCCGGTATTTCTAGGGCTTGGCTACAGGACAGACACGGAACTAAAAGATAAGCATTAAATGTTCGTGGGTGGCAATAGGGAGCCTGGGCTGACATAATTTATCAAATAAAAAAATACTCTGGTTTAGTAGATGGTAGAAAAAAATGGCAGAACATCAATGCGACATATAAAAACTATGTACCGATAGTGAGCAGTATAGACACATTGGTATACGTCAAACATGGTATATATTTTTGTGTGCATCCAGGAAAATCAAAGTTCGTTGTAGAAAGATAATTTACAAGTTAAACACTAATATGCTTACAAAGAACGTGGAAAGACAGAAATAATAATCTAGATCTAAGTCGCATGATATGGGAACAGTAACAATAATCCAGATCTAAGCCGCATGATGTGGGGATAGTTAGCAGGAAGACAGGAGAGGATTCTTTGAGTGTTTTTCTAACGTTATGAATAGGGCCAATGAGAAGGATCAATCTGATCGTATGGGGAATTCTAATAGAAGCAAAGCGGAAAACGTCATCATATCAATACCGATGACAACGGCAGCGGCGTATCTGGCCCTCAACAGACACAAACCGCTGCCCAACACGCTACACGCTACACGCAAGTGGATAAGACAGGAGAGAGAGAGAACAAGACAGAGAGTGGACGGAACACAGAGAGAGAGAGAGAGACAGAAAGAGCTACAGAAGTAGTAGTAGATAGCTACAGAAAAGAGCTTATCTCCTGAACGTGATAACGAACACCATCTTCCAACATTGAAAAAGTCCTATGAAAACATCTGCTAACAAAAATTTGCTTGAACAGTTTAATATTCTATAGTCTTTTACTGTCCTACGACTTTTTCCCATTGCTTTTTTATTATTTTTATTTTACGTGTTTGCCTCACTAGTTTCTACTGGCGGAGGCGCGCTTATTCCACCCCAGACTGTAGTCAATTAGGCGATATTGAGACGCATTAACCATAAACCAACAAGACGGACGTGTAAATATCGCAGTCAAGCTGTAAACTAGCGACACAACACATTCCGTTCTCCGGACGACATTCTGCTATTTGCAAAGCCCTGTTCAGGGCTTTGTAGCGGGAGATTGAGAACGTTCAGGGCTTGGTAGCGGGAGATTGAGAACGTCCAGGGCTTGGTAGCGGGAGATTGAGAACGTTCAGGGCTTGGTAGCGGGAGATTGAGAACGTTCAGGGATTGGTAGCGGGAGATTGAGAACGTTCAGGGCTTGGTAGCGGGAGATTGAGAACGTTCAGGGCTTGGTAGCGGGAGATTGAGAACGTTCAGGGCTTGGTAGCGGGAGATTGAGAACGTTCAGGGCTTGGTAGCGGGAGATTGAGAACGTTCAGGGCTTGGTAGCGGGAGATTGAGAACGTTCAGGGCTTGGTAGCGGGAGATTGAGAACGTTCAGGGCTTGGTAGCGGGAGATTGAGAACGTTCAGGGCTTGGTAGCGGGAGATTGAGAACGTTCAGGGCTTGGTAGCGGGAGATTGAGAACGTTCAGGGCTTGGTAGCGGGAGATTGAGAACGTTCAGGGCTTGGTAGCGGGAGATTGAGAACGTCCAGGGCTTGGTAGCGGGAGATTGAGAACGTCCAGGGCTTGGTAGCGGGAGATTGAGAACGTTCAGGGCTTGGTAGCGGGAGATTGAGAACGTCCAGGGCTTGGTAGCGGGAGATTGAGAACGTTCAGGGCTTGGTAGCGGGAGATTGAGAACGTTCAGGGCTTGGTAGCGGGAGATTGAGAACGTTCAGGGCTTGGTAGCGGGAGATTGAGAATGTTCAGGGCTTGGTAGCGGGAGATTGAGAACGAACGCAGAAGAAGAATGGGTAGGACGAAGAAGACCTAAAGCTTCTCTGATGTTCAATTTTGCTGATGGACTGGTCTGCGCTTCCTGCGAGATAATCACTTTTCTGAAACCGTAGCTCGCTGTTCCCTAACAATTGTCAAAGATCACCGTGATAAATTACAAGCACACTTTTTCTGGAATGTAAAAGAAGAACTGAAACAGCTGAACATTGACAAGGAAACCGGTCAATAGAAACGACCTTTATTGTGTTGTATGCGCCAACATTTTCATGTTTTCTTGCTGTTGTGAATGTAAACTATCAATATTACAAAGAGACAAATGCCATTTTCTTGCTTTTCTATTTATCTGCAACTGGTACTTGTTATCGTCCAGTTCATGTTATGGCTATCTTCAGCTGACTTCTACAGCAGTTGTTTTTTTTGTCCTTGTAAGGACAGTAAGCCCCAGATATCCGTTGACTTTACTCTCCCTCGTCCATTTTTGAACACAGCTATATCGTGATCCGTCGTCTGGGTTATATATATATATCGTTTATAAGAAGTTGTATGCTTGCAGGTACGAGTTGAAGTTGTATGCTTGCAGGTACGAGTTGAAGTTGTATGCTTGCAGGTACGAGTTGCAGCTGTATGCTTGCAGGTACGAGTTGAAGTTGTATGCTTGCAGGTACGAGTTGCAGCTGTATGCTTGCAGGTACGAGTTGAAGTTGTATGCTTGCAGGTACCAGTTGAAGTTGTATGCTTGCAGGTATGAGTTGAAGTTGTATGCTTGAAGGTACAAGTTGAAGTTGTATGCTTGCAGGTACGAGTTAAAAAAAAATCGTTGCTTTGTAAAGTTAACAAATAAATATTTCCTTCGTAGTTATGACCATTCACATGCTAAACAACAAAGCTTCTCGTTAAATCCCAGACGAGCAGACATCTTTGATATCGCCTACATTTTCAAATAGAACACATTTTCCCTTCCCATAAACTCAATCTGGCAACAAGTAACGTTAAATTTGAAATATAACAGAATAATTACAAGTATAATTGTTGCAAAACAAACAACTTCTTTTGATACAATTATGTTTTTTGACAGTTAGGAATTTATTTTTGTTGTAATTAGAGATGTTATTTTAAAACTGAGATGGTATTTAATCATTTGCAAAGCCGGTTTATTGTTCACTGCTAAAAAACGAGTTTAATGCCCAATGTGTGATGTCCTGCGTAGATCTATTACTCGCTATCCGCCATTGTCTTTATCCATAAAACTTTTAAGAACCAATTAACGACGGATAACGAGGAACTACTTGTATTATTTCTGGATACACGAAATAATTGACCAATATGTTCGAGTAGCCACGAATAAACGCAGACTCAAAAGTTGGATGAGCCTAACATTAGAAAAACTGTAAAATTCATAATTACGATATTAGCAAAACTATTCTGAATATTACTACCAATTTTTAATATAAAAGGAACACGCACACAAAACAGGAAATTGCTCTATTATGAATGACTAATACACATAATGGTCTACTCAGGCGTTCCTTGCACACGCAGTCTTTATCTTCCGGCCCACAGGGGGAAAAACATGAGCTATCCCGCTCTTTTATTCCTGTTTCACATATGTAGGATCAATACTGACAGTACAATCTTCTTTTCTTATGTTAGAAATAAACAAAGAACGAAAGACAAAGTAAGCCCTCTCATAGATAGCACAGGAAAAATAATATGAGAATAGGGAGGAAGATAATCTAATCTATACTTTGGTACAGTCTACACAAAAAGAAGAATGCTCTAAGATCCCAGAGCCTATAGATATTTTCCAAAGAGACATGGATAATAGCTGTCCATCGTTGTCGACTAGGAGGATGAGGACCGCCGACATCATCCTTGTCACAGATTTCCCTGTTGGGTGTGGGTGCGCATGTGGCTGAACAGGCCAATGCGGGCACGAAAATATCTGCTATATATCGGGCACACGAGGTTTGTAGAAGGTGATGGTGTTCCCACTGTTCGAGATTTCCGGGTCTCGCGTCTGCTCTGGGCTTTCACAACACGGTCGTTTTCGCCGGTAGCTACACCCAATTTGACTGCGCTTCTCCAGTCAGATCTGTTTTGCGCAAGACATTCCCAGGTGTCGATGTATATCTGGGAAATTTTCAGTGAGTCCTTGAGACCGTTTTTAAATCGTTTCTTTGGGCGCCCTCTCTCGCGCTATCCCTCTCTCAGCTCGCCTTAGAGAAGCTTCTTTGGGAGCCGCTCGTCTGACATACGGACGAGGTATCCGGCCCATCCTAGTCGTGCTTTTTCTAGCAGTGCATAGATGCTGGGCATGTTAGCCCTCGAGAGAACCTCGATGTCAGTGACACGATCTTGCCATCGGATGTGGAATATTCGCCTCAGGCAACCTGTGTCGAAGTGGTTTAACCTCCTTGCATGTCCAGAGTATACAGTCCAGCTTTCGCAAGCGTATAGTAGGGTTGGAATGATGGTTGCACGGTAGACTTTGAGTTTGGTCTTGACGCTCATGCCACGACGTGCCCATACCATTGAGCGCATTCTACCAAAGGCTGTGCTGGCCTTTGCTATTCTGCTTGCCACCTCATCATCTAGGCTGACAGATCTCGGCAGCGTGCTGCCCAGATATGTGAATTTGTCTACGACATTCAGCGTCTGCCCGCTGACTGTAGTCTTAGGTTTTGTGTACCGCAGGCCTGGTGCTGGTTGGTACACGACCTCTGTTTTTTTTTGGCATTAATGGTCAGGCCGAAATTTTCGCATGTGGCAGAGAACCAGTCCATTCCAACCTGCATGTTCGGTTCTGAATTGCTCATTAGAGCTCATTAGTCAGCAAATACAAGTTCTCTGAATATGTCGCCAGGCACTTTGGTGTTGCCCTTCATTCTTCTGGAATTAAGTAACTTGCCATCTGTGCGGTACTTTATGGGTATTCCAAGCTCCAGTGATCAGAAGGCGTCTGTCATCGTGGCCGCGAACATCATGCTGAACAAGGTCGGGGCGAGTATACATCCTTGTTTTACTCCGTTTGATACTAGAAACGTTTTAGAGATTGCACCGCTGTCCACTACACGAGCACACATGCCTTTGTGTAGCTATTTCACCATGGTTATGAGCTTGTTTGGGCAGCCAAACTTGGAAATTATCATCCACAGCCCTCCTCTGTTTAATGTATCAAATGCCTTTGTCAAATCAATAAATGGGGTGTACAAGGCCTGATTTTGTTCCCGACACTTCTCTTGTACTTGGCGAGCGGCAAAAATCATGTCCACTGTTCCTCTTCCGGCTCTGAATCCACATTGGCTTTCTGGGAGGTGGTGGCTTTGTTCAAGGTGTTTGTTAAGCCTGTTTAGCAGTAAGCGCGCTAGGATCTTGCCTGTTACGGAGAGTAGCAATATTCCACGATGATTGTCGCATTCCTAACGGTTGCCTTTTTTTAGTGTGCAGGTGAACGATTGAGGCGTCCTTTAGCTCCTGCGGAATTTTTCCTTCAGCCCACATGTGGCAGAAGAGTTCAGTGATCCTTCGTGTGAGGGATGGGCCAGCTGTCTTATATACCTCTGCTGGTATTGCATCCCCTTATTGAACTTTTCCTATAGAAAGTTAATTGATTGCACTGTCGACTTCCACCTCAGTGATGACTTCATCCAACGCCAGGTTCAGTTCCACCTGCAGCATTCGCCGAATGGCCTCTTCATTTATGGACGATGGGTGGTTTAGTATTTTGCAGAAGCGGTCTGCCCATCTGTCTAGAATCTGTTAGCAGTGCCCCATCCGAACTGCGAACTGGAGTATTACTAGAGGGCTGCGGATGGTAGAGAGCTTTCAGTGCCTCGTAGAACCGTTTTGTGTCATGACGCTTGGCGAACATCTCAATTTCGTCAGCTCTTTTGCTGAGCCAGGAGTCTTGCATCTCTCTAAGCCTGGTCTGGACAGCTTTGCGAGCAGTATTGAAGGCAGCTTTTGCTGCCGGTGATGGTGTGTCCCTCTGGTATTCCCTGTGCGCTTTATGTTTTGCATCGAGAAGGCCCTGTATTTCTAAATTGTTATCATCAAACCAGTCCTTATGCTTGCGCGTGAGTGGGCCAATGTGTTTAGCAGCTGTATCGTAGAGTGTGTTTCTCAATGATGCCCAGTTCTCTTCGATGTCGTTCTTTTCAAAACGAAGCTTAGATAGTCTGCCCTCAAGCTTTTCCTGGAAGCCTCCTCTCGTGAGTTCGTATTTCAGCTGAGAGACATTTAGCCTCCTCGGTGGTTTCTTTCCCTGGGGGCGCATTTTGGGCTGGATCTTGAAGTTTAGCTTGGCAATGACAAGTCGATGGTCGGTCCAACATTCTGCACCACACATGCTCTTCGTTACCATAGCATCCGCTCGATCCCTACGTCTGATGATAATGTAGTCAATGAGGTGCCAGTGGCGGGACCTTGGGTGCATCCATGTGGTTCTATTTCGGACCGGAAGTCGGAAAGACGTGTTTGTAATGAGTAGTTCATTTGCGGCACATGTCCCCAGAAGAAGCAGTCCGTTACTATTGCAGTCGATTTCCCTCTTGATAAAACGGTGTTTTGTTTGTGTTTTCTATGATAAGTCTCGGACTATTAACGTGATTCCTGGATATAAATGTGCCGAATTATGAATTAAGCATACTAATGTGAAAGAAGTGTTGCGACGAAGTATATAACAGTGTATTTTTAGTCGTGAAAGGTAGGCTAATGTGTACAGTTTCGATGGGACAAAGCGTGGCCGAAACTTGACCCGGTCAAAAGCTAGTGTCTCTCCGTACTATATCGTGACCCAGATAAGGAAGCATGAACACTGAAACGAAAGAGGTCATCCTGACCCGGTCAAATAGAAGGTACTTCAGAAAGAAGCTCATTGCGCTTCGATCAGCACGTCGCTTCAAACTCAGATCTACATCTGTTGCGTGTGCTGGAAATACGCTTAACCGAGGAGGCATCGGAACTGACAAGTAAACAATCAAGGCGAAAGACCAGAGGAAAGAGAGGTGGAAGAAGAATACATAAACAAATGCACTCAGAAACAGATACATAAAGCTCCACCCCAGCGATTAAAAAGAAGGGAAGGGCTACCGAGAAAATGAGGCATACGCTGACACCATACTGTCTGCATACGAACCCTTCACTAGAAGTCTTGACCATGTCTTGCCTCTAGAACGTGTTGAGTCCGGACGAGAAAGTGAGGAAGATCCTGCGAACATCCCCCTCACTATAAACACATTGCGCAACTCACGACATCACCCTACAGATCACACCCTGATTAGCAACTCGCAACTGGCAGGGCCGCCAAACTGCAGCGACGGAACAGGCAGAAAACAATTACGAAAACTACCCATCACGCTTGCAACATGGAATGTCCGCACGCTACTGGACAACGCCAAAGCAAACAGACCCGAACGACGGACAGCACTAATCGCCAGGGAACTGGCTAGATACAACATTTGCATAGCTTCCCTGAGCGAGACACGACTGGCAGAGGAAGAACAGATTACAGAAGAAGGCGCTGGTTATACTTTCTTCTGGAGCGGCCGCAGCAAAGAAGAACGCCGTGAAGCTGGAGTTGGCTTTGCCATCAAGACCAACATGGTCGACAAGCTCACAAGCATGCCCAGAGGAATTAATGACCGCCTGATTACACTGCATCTCCCCCTTATAGGAGGGTGCCATGCAACACTTATCAGTGCATGCGCACCCACAATGACAAATCCTCAGGAAACAAAAGATAAGTTTTATGAAGACCTTGCGGCGCTCATGGCTGCACTCCCCAAATCTGGCAAATTGGTCATCCTCGGATAAATGTCCAGGTCAAGATGGTATTCATCCAAAATTGCTGTTTGAAGTTAGAGACCAACTAGCAAAACCATTGGCTATCTTAGGTTTTCAATCATTTGCAATAGGCTTGTTCTAGGGGATTGGAAAGATGCAGGAGTGATCCCCTTATTCATAAAGGGCAAAAAATCAGATCCAGCAAATTATAGACTGGTGAGTTTAACGAGCATAGTCTGAAAATTGTTAGAGTCAATGATCAAAGAAAACATTGAAATGCATTTAGACAAGTTTAATCTAATCAGAAATAGTCAGCTTGGATTTGCTAGAGGGAGATCGTGCTTAACAAATCTTTTAGAATTCATGGAGGAAGTAACTAAAATTATAGATAAAGGGGAGCTCATAGCAATGTCTGCTACAGATAAAATATTAGCACGTTTTTTTCGCTAGTCAATTAACATACCACCAAGATGGTCACACGCCATTGATATAACCGAAAGGCATCAGCTTCTGGTTGAAAGGTCGTTCCTTCCCAAAATACCAAACTAACAACATAAAATGCATAACCAGGTTTGTAATAACAGTTTGTACTAACTGGTTGTAATAATTGTTTGTAATAACTGTCTGTAATGACTATTTGTAATAGCTGTTTGTAATATCTGTTTGTAATAACTGTTTGTTTGTTCCTTTGTTGGTTTTCCAGGACCTTGAGTTTGCCATCAGCAATGGGACAACGACTGGTGTTAGTAGTGTTGGCCCTACTCGTGATACAGTTCAAGGCTGTGAAAGCTGAAAGCGACGTCTGTTCCATCAACAAATGTCAATGTACCAGGAGACCCAACATGACATATGATGATGTCAACTGTTTCGTCACTTCCGTTACAGCAGCCGACTTCACTGTTACAGATGTTCCGCTTGACGTCCAGTCATTAACTCTGAGCTGTCACAGTCTTAGCTCCCTTAGCTTTCTCTCTGATGGCATTTTCGAGAATCGTTTTTCTCTTCGTTCACTCACTATATACCAATGTAACATCCGTGTCCTGACTGCAGGATCATTTAGAGGGCTTATCTCGCTGATAAACCTGACCATATCAGACAGCGTCCTACCTCTGCTTGATGGAGGCACATTCTTACATTTACAAGATCTTCGATTCCTAACAATTGTTTCATGTAATCTCAGCAATCTGCCAGACATTTCATCGCTAAAATCGTTGCAGTACCTCAATATTTCATATAACAACCTGCACCATGTTGAAATTGAAAATTGTGTCACGTCTGGTCGCACACCTACCAGGACTAAGACAGGATGTCTGGACAATCTTCGGATTATTGACCTCAGTTACAATAACATTAGTTCTACCCCTCTCAGTCTGATAAGCAATGCACCGCGAGTGCAAGAGCTTTATCTCACCGGCCTCTCCTTAACACAGCTGGTGATTCCTGAACACATCGAACTGAAGGACTTGACTATCTTGGATGCCAAATTGAATCATCTACAGGTTGTATATTTTCCAGGGTAAGTCATTCAAATGCTCTGCTTCGGAATGTGTATGTGTATGCATATTAATTCTAGATTCTCCGCGTGTCAGAGCGGTTAGATGGCTTGGTTCTTACTGCAAATGGGGTGGGTTCAATCCACGGTAGGAAGACCATTCAATGTACGAGCTTACTTTGCAAATGGGTAACTGACTTATAGTTCGAAGGGAAGGTAAGAAAGAAGGAACCTCTACCTCAACGCAAGCTTAGACCTCAGGTACTTCAGCACTTCCTCCCCAACGGCAATCTCTGCTTTAACGGTGGTAAGTAATCATTTTGTATATACGACACCAGCAAAACATTATTTGATATAGATGATACCGTGTTCAGATGCCAATGAATGACACATAAAGCTTCATTAGATTAGCGTAGTCGAAGAACACTCGGTTTTATACGCAGAGATGCGGGGTTTAACTCCTTTTGCTGGTACTCTCCAATCTACCCAGCTGTTTATTGTTATCTGGGTTACTATAAGGGAAAAAAGGGCATCGAGGAGGAGAACTGGCCTCCCCACCTGATAAACACTCTGTGACCTTGTACAATGACGTCTCTGACACTTCATCCCTGATAGCAGTGTACCTTGACATTAGCTACAGCGAGATGATTGCATACATTTCAGCGGTTTCTGGTGTCCGCAAGTAAGACCGTGACACGACAGTTGTGTACCACTGTGACATACATTTGACCTCTGACTCGAACCCGTAAATAGTTGACATTTAAGCAATATAAAAAATATGTTTTACAAGCTACACTAGTATCCGTCTAATTTATCGGACTATTTTCGTCTGTATTGCTTCAGTGTGTAGATAGATAGGTAGGTAGGTGGTTAGGCAGGTAGGTGGGTTGTAGGTATGCCGGTAGGTCGGTAGGTAGGTAGGTGGGTTTTAGGTATGTCGGTAGGTAGGTAGGTTGGCATAGAGGTAGGTAGGCCGGTAGGTAGGTAGGTAGTAAGAGATACGTAGGTAGGTAGGTGATGAGGTAGGTAGGTGAGTAGGTATGTAGGTGGGTAGGTGGGTTGTAGGTATGCCGGTAGGTAGGTTGGCAGGTAGGTAGGTAAGCCGGTTGGTAGGTAGGTGGGTAGGTAGGTATAGGGCTAGGTAGGTAGGTTGCTAGATAGGTAGGTGGCTAGGTAGGTAGGCGGGTAGGTAGGTAGGTGAGTAGGTAGGAAGGGATAGGTAGGTAGGTGGGGAGGTAGGTAGGTGAGTAGGTAGGTAGGTAGGTGAGTGTGTCAGTAGTTTGGCAGGCAGGTGGGTAGGTAGGTAGGGGGCTATGTAGGTAGGCGGGTGGCTAGGTGGCTAGGTAGGTAGGCGGGTAGGTTGGCAGGTAGGTAGGTAGGCGGGTAGGTAGGTGAGTAGATAGGTAGGTAGGCAGGTAGGTAGGTGGCTAGGTAGGTAGGCGGTTAGGTAGGTAGGTGAGTAGGTAGGAAGGGATTGGTAGGTAGGTGGGTGGGGAGGTAGGTAGGTAGGTAGGTGAGTAGGTATGTAGGTTGGCAGGTAGGTAGGTAGATAAGTGGCTAGGCGAGTAGGTAGGCGGGTAGGTAGGTAGGTGGCTAGATAGGTAGGTGGGGAGGTAGTAGGTGAGTAGGTAGGGGAGTAGGTAGGTAGGTGAGTAGGTAGGTAGGTAGGTGAGTAGGTAGGTAGGTTGGCAGGTAGGTGAGTAGGTAGGAAGGGATAGGTAGGTAGGTAGGGAGAGGTAGGTAGGTAGGTAGGTTGGTAGGTAGATAGGTAAGTAACCTGCTTAGACAACAAGGGCCCGTCCTACCAACGGTCCATGAACACGATGAGTCATAGGCCGGATGCAGATTATGATGTCTTTCTCATTGAAACCAACCAGCTTGTTGACACCTAGTCCTGTTTTTGATAGACACGACGCTGAACATATGTTACTGTTCTCGTGTTAACCCACTCCTTATCTTTATTTGTATCTCAACCTTTGATCATTGGTATTGAGTTGTTCTGTGGCCATACGTATTTTGGTTTACGTTATGTTTACTGCAACTATTTATTGTTTCGTTATCCGATTGTTTTGTACTGTACGTTCTACTGTTATTTGCTGAAATGAGTTCACTATAGTCCGTCGATTAACCCCTAAACTCTTTCTATAAAACTGCATGCCATTTCCAAACGATTTTTCGCGTGCAACCTTAGAATATCTATGACGTGCAAGTACATATTTATTTCTCTAAGATATTTGATGAATTTTGAAAAAAAATATTCATTAGGCTATATTAAAAGTGGATTCGGGGACGGCGTGGCCTAGTGGTTAAGTGGCACAGCTCATAACCAGAATCCCCATCACAGCACCGGCCGTTACCCCGGGGAAGCAAACCCTTAGAAAATGCAGGAGGAAGCAGACCCGTACATAAAATGCGTGCTGAAGTCGGATGCACTGGACCGACAGGCGCAAAATAAAAACCACAGTGCAACGCACTTGGGAAATGGAGAAATAAGGCGAACGCAAAAAAAAGAAAAAAAAAAAAAAAAAAAAAAAAAAGCAACTTCACTGCATTGGACATACTTTTAATATGTTTACGGTACACACTTGTGCTGTTTCAAAAAGATATGTTTTGATATTCAAATTCAATGAGTAAAAATAAGTTCTTGAATATCTCGTGCGCCATCTAGACACTTTGTCTAGTACAGAAAACAACCAAGGTCATTCATGCGAAACTGTCATTCAGGTATTACCGTTTCACGATATTATAGTTTGTGGAGTTGTTATTATGACATATATTTCCTTTTTCAATATTTACATTGTTATCAATTTTAAAATGAGTGTACATTTATAAGAATACAGAAGGTAACCGTTTTACTATACAAGTTTTTCCGCAGGGAATCAAATATGGGTAATTTATATTGCAATATTCATGACCCAGAGAAAAGAACGCAATTGGCGCTTGGTCTGGATACGTCATCCTTTCACCGTTTGATTGGATATTACTCAGAGTGCATTCATATCAAGCAAGGTTTAAGTGGACGGCATAGGCTAGTGGTTAAGTGACACGGCTCACAACTCGAAGGTGCTGGGTTCACTCCCCATCACAGCACCAGCCGTTACCCCGGGGAAGCAAACCTTTAGAAAATGCAGGAGGAAGCAGACTCTTGCATAAAATGCATGCTGAAGTCGGATGCAGTGGGTCAACAGGCGACAAAGAAACATAGTGCAACGCACACCTGCTTTAGGAGTAGGGATATAAGGCGAACAAAAAAAAAAATATACCAAGCAAAGTAGGGAAAGGAAATTTGACTATTTCGACAGAAATATCATTAAACGGAAGATTTTTAAACTTGACAAAAAATCAATTTGTTACTCTCCAGAAACTAAAATTAATATTGCAATACGATTGCAGTATTGACATTTCCAGAGTTACATTCAGGAAAACTTCCGGCTGCAGGAATATTATAATGTAAATAGCCACATTTGATTGCTGCCAGAAGCAAATACCTGAAACAGATACGTGAAAGGTGTTGGTAAGGCTATGATATTGTATATTTGGACGAATCCTGAGTCAATGGTCACCACACCTATGGTAAAGAATGGCAATCAGTTGACGGTGAACAGAAAACACAAATTCCAAGCAGCAAAGGGCAGCGCATTATACTAACGTGTGCTGGAAGCAGTGACAAAAGGACTTGTCC
Source organism: Ariolimax columbianus (assembly GCA_036924085.1). Classification (NCBI taxonomy): domain Eukaryota; kingdom Metazoa; phylum Mollusca; class Gastropoda; order Stylommatophora; family Arionidae; genus Ariolimax; species Ariolimax columbianus. The sequence continues at coordinate 79,890,619 of JAVGWX010000011.1, read as the reverse complement.
AAGACGCGGAGCTTATTTTCAAATCAAAAAGTGTCGTCGGTAGAGACTACCACACTGAAATGAATAAACAAATTTTTAGGCACTGGATGACGAATGATCTGCTTCCAATTCTGGATTGACAGTAATGCCCAGTAATGGATAATGCATCCTATCAAAATGCAGTATCAGAGAAAGACAAAGTACCAACTGCATCAAATACAAAAGCTCAAATTTTGACCTGCTAGCTAAAGAAAAAGTGAATTTTGACAACACGTATTTGAAGGCCGGGTTGTTGCAGCTTGTGAGGAAGACATATAAGACAAATGTGTATAATATTGATAAAATCATTAAAGAAGACGGCCACACTTCTCTGCGACTACCTGCATGTCACGCGCTTCTAAACCCCACAGAGCTTGTGTGGGCTAAAGTTAAAGGACAAGTTGACCTGACAGAACAGGGCATTTAAAATGTGTGATGTTGGAGTGCTGACACGTGAGTACCTTTCAAAAATAGACGTTCTGTTATGGAAGAAGTGTATTGAACATGTGCTCCGGAAAGAAGAACAGTACTGGCAGCGAGATGGATTACAATTTTTCCATCGAGGAACAATTTTCAACCTCTTTGAATCGACAGATTCGGAATTATTAATATAATCTTATATGGACAAACTGATTAGCAGACTTGGATGAACTAGCGTAAGTTTATCAAAAGAACTAAGTGTACATACAATAGCAACAAATACATTTCAATATTCAATTCCTTTAAGCAACATTAAATTAGCTGCGCAGTTGATACAACCTTGTGGTCTAATGGTGACCAAAGAGCTATTCTAACTGTTCCATATTGGTTTAATTTTTAAGATTATACATAAAGGGCAACACAAACAATCAATTGATCTATCAAGCCATTAAGGAGATACGTTTATAAACAAAATGTGACGAGAAAATTAAGCAAAATCTTAAATGTAATGCCATTTCTTGGTAATGGTTCTAAAAGATCAAAATATTTCGCCGATGTGCAAATATCTTAACATCTATGGACTAAATAATATCAATGTTTCAACGTCGTGGATATTCTAAAGCTGGATTTGAAAAATCATTTGGATCGGACATGCAGTTTAGTAGAAAATTGCTTTGGACCTTTTTCAGGAATTAAAATACGGACTATAGTATTGTCAGTGTTGTTTCGATGTGTCCAGTCATAACCTACTTTAGATAGGCCGTCTGACTCACTGGGAAAATCCTTATGAAACGTCACATTCCAAGGCTGACTAAAGAACGCAACTTGCACGGGTCAACTATCAGTGCAACTATAATAGTGTTTTTATGAAGTAATGATAGATATGCAGTTGGTTCTAGGGCAGGACTCTGTGAATGGATCACTCTCAACAGGGATTTGTTGTATTTTGTACCGTGAGTTTGTTTTATTTTTCTGTGGAGCATGGATTGATTATAAACCTTGACAAAGTATCAGTTCTGTTATTTAGTCGGATTGGAATGAGACGTTTCAAAGGGATTTCCTTATTAGAAGGCCTGTATCTACAGTAGGCTGTGGTCCACTCCATCGGCCGGAATGTCGATGGATGTATGTGCGGGACAGATCAAGTTACTGCCTGAAAACTACTAGATAGTTGTCCAAAATGCAAAAAACAGAGAAGGCATATATGCCGACCACCAGTACCATTCATGGGCAGACTCTATGGACAGATTAATAACCTCCAGCTGTCCGTTGTTTTCTCTAGATATTACCATATACTCAAATTGACTATACGAATAATGGCTAACATTATGGAGATAACAATAACCTCAGGCTGACCACTGATTATTTTTTTTAGAGATTGACATGTACTCAAGTTAACATCTGAAAGTGTATGACGGCGAAGAAGTAACAGATAAAGGTCTATTTCGGTCGAATCATATTTGAATGCAAGCTACTGCTTTCATATATATTTAATTGTATACTGTGTTCGGTCCTTAGTATTTATACATTATCACATTCTCTTAAAAATCTCTGGCTCTATATGTTTGTGCCTTATACCTTATCAGACTCTATCTAAAATCTCCTGTTGTATGTTCGTGTCTTATATATGTTCGTGTCTTATATATGTTCGTGTCTTATATATGTTCGTGTCTTATATATGTTCCTGTCTTATACATGTTCGTGTCTTACACATGTTCGTGTCTTAATATCTTTCACGTGGCTGTCCCTAGTAAAGTGAGCCAAAATTGTTGTCTGTTCTCCAGCTTTGGCACATCAACCGGAATTAAAGAGCTGCGACTTGAAGGAACTGGGCTAACTTTGAGCTTCCAGAGCATGTCACATCTGATCAACATGGAAGAGCTCTCACTCAACAACTTTGCCATCAATGACACATTCTGGAACGAGCTGAATTCTACGGTTCTGGCCCGGCTCAACATGACAAGTAATAATCTGACCACCATTGAAATTGGTCAACTTCCAGCTTTAAGGCTGTTGCACTTGGCTAAAAATAGAATATCAGTTATGAGCGATACAACATTCGTCAACCAGCCTAACTTAAAACTAGTCAACTTGTCTCAGAACGCCATTTCATCACTACCTCCCAATTTGTTTAAGAACAACTATAATTTACAAGTTTTAGACTTGTCTTCGAATAACATTTCAGGTCTACCATTTGAGTTTATCAAGGGACTTAATCAATTATGGTATCTGGACCTAAGTAACAATTTCTTAGCTTCCCTCCCTTTGACGGTCCTCAAAGACGTGTCGTCAATGAAGTACTTGTATCTTAGAGGTAACAAACTCATGTATCTACCCAACGTGTCCATCATGCCAGAACTGATTATTCTCGACATAAGTCACAACCAGATTTCTATGATCTCACCCGACCAATTGTCTGGGTTAAATAAGCTGAAATCTTTGTTGGCTAACGATAACAAGCTGACACGTCTTGCCCCAAACCTTCTATCCCAGTGCCCAGATATTCGTCTGGCATCATTTCAAAACAACTACATTTCCGACATAGGCACACTAGGCGCTCATCCTAACTTGCAAACATTGATTTTAGATAATAACCAGCTAAGATACTTCACAACAGAGTCTCCATTTATCCAACTCAGTAGCCTGGCAATTTTATCTCTTGACGGAAACAATTTAACAACTATAAAATATAATATGTTTCCTCCATCTTTAGAAACTCTGTTTTTGAACAAAAACCCAATAATTGATATATTCTCCTCAAGCTTTCGAGGTCTTCCTCGCCTGAGTTTCGTATCGCTTTCAAACAACAAAGAGCCACTATTAATTCCAATATCCGCTGTGAATGTATTTAAAAATCATTCACCGAAACCCACCTTTTTCGTTGAAAGAAATATCTTCTGGTGTTCATGCGATTTGGGTTACCTGAAGGTGATATCAGAAGACAAGTTTTCTATCCCCGTATTCAAAATTTATTATCCACAATTTGAGGGCTTGAACAACTCTAAATGTTACACTCCATCTGATGACTTAATGAGGCCGTTCAAAGACGCCGATCTCAGCCATTTTCTATGTGTCTATACCGTCACGTGGTGTGATTTCGTCTGCAACTGTTGCTCACAAGCTGCCCCATGTAAGTGCGCAATAACTTGTCCACGTGATTGCACGTGCATGTATGGAGGCTCGGCATTTGCCAAAACGTATATAAACATTTACTGCCGCAGTAAAAGCCTGGAACACGTGCCTAGTGACATACCTTCCAGGACGGTGCAGCTATATTTGGATGGAAATAAATTTGGTCACTTGTCAAAACGAGAATTAGATCATCTTCTATTTGTTGAAGATATCTATTTGAACAGCAGCGGTATTAGATCGATAGACAATGGAACATTTGACACTATTGACACACTTAAAACTCTATATCTCAACGACAACTTACTCACAGAGGTAGCAGAGAACATGTTTGGAAGAATGAAGAAGGTAACCCAAATATATCTACATAATAATTTGATTAACAACATTTCACCTGAAGCCTTTTCTGATCTTCCGGCTGCCACGACGATTACACTGCACAACAACCGGTTGGTGTTTCTCAAGGCTGTTATGCAAATTCCACATCCGTTGACATTGACCTTGTCAGAAAACCCGTGGGCGTGTAACTGTAACGTCAGCAATGTCATTATTAGGACAATATATGAGATTAACGAAGCCATAAGCGATGTTGATAAAATGTGTTGTTATTTCTATGATAATGTGTTTCTGCATGACTTTGACGCCCAGGGGGGTACACTCCCCAGAGCAAGCAGGAATAGTACTGTTATAGCGTCTCATCATGTGCCATCCATGACTGATACAGAAGATCAGCTTTTGAATGAAGAAAATTCACTGATTTCATCTGAGTTGGGTAGAGAGTGTCTTTCCCTGATGCGCTTTAATTACGTGAACCACTGCACACCAAAAGCCCCAAACTCGACGTACTTGAAACATGCAAACACCGGTGACCTTCACCCTGGCTTTGCAGCCTTGATAGTCATCACCATCATCTTGTTGCTCATGGCCTCGGCAGTTTTACTTGTAATATTCAAGCGCCACGAGCTTCAGGCTTTGATCTTCGTTAAGCTTGGAGTTCGGATCCTTGACAAGAAGGTAAAGAAGAGTTTCACTCGCTGCCCTGTTAACGTTTTGTTACATTATTATATATGTCAAATCTGGTAATAGGCTGATGATCGACTCTGTTTTAGGTGCAACTAGCTGCTGGTTCTGTTCTTACATTTATAATCGCGTTCATGTGTCACTCGTCAATCAAGTCCATCGCTGCTCTCGGTGCTAAGGTCATTGACCCCATCTCACCAGCATGCACGGTCCTAGACTACTCTTTCTGCCTCCTTCCATTTAATATTAGTTCACATTCTCAGCTTCAAGCATTTTTAGAGCTACTCTCTTTCTCTTTCCTTGAGGTTTCCAAATGAGATCCTGCCTGGCTATATTGGACGTGGCCTCCGTCAATGTATGTCTATTGCTGTCCCATTTTCTTCTGTTTGTTGTTCTAGTTGGCTCCTTTCTCACAGGTCTTCCTTCCTCACCATGTCCTCTCACTTTATGCCCATTATCAGTCATGGGCTTTTGTTAACGAATGACTGGAGTCGTGGTTGTGACTGGAGTCGTGATTGTGACTGTCGTGGTTGTGACTGGAGTCGTGGTTGTATCTCAGTGGTAACTTTATTTTTCTGTGCGCCCTGACAGGAACGTTAAGCAGCGGGTTGCAGTAGCCTTTCTCATATCCAGAGCGTGCTGACGAAGGTGAGCCGGGGTCCTCCAAGCGATTGTGCTATGCTTTGCTTCACCTTCGTGTCGCTCACTACTACGGGGATCATGTCGATTTTCTATCTCATTTATCATACTGCCACAGAACAGCTTGTTTAAAGGGAGAACTGCGTGAGATGGGGGCATATTTCGCCTGACCTTGACTAACATGTCTGGTCAGTATGTTTTACCTGACCCTGACTAACATGTTTGATCAGTATGTTTTACCTGACCCTGACTAACATGTCTGATCAGTATGTTTTACCTGACACTAACATGTCTGATCAGTATGTTTTACCTGACCTTGACTAACATGTCTGATCAGTATATTTTACCTGACCCTGACTAACATGTCTGAACAGTATATTTTACCTGACCCTGACTAACATGTCTGAACAGTATGTTTTACCTGACCCTGACTAACATGTCTGATCAGTATGTTTTACCTGACCCTGACTAACATGTCTGATCAGTATGTTTTACCTGATCTTTGCTAACATGTCTGATCAGTATGTTTTACCTGACCCTGACTAACATGTCTGAACAGTATGTTTTACCTGACCCTGACCAACATGTCCGATCGGTATCTTTTACCTGACCCTGACTAACATGTCTGATCAGTATGTTTTACCTGACCCTGACTAACATGTCTGATCAGTATGTTTTACCTGACCAGACGTTCGTCTCCTCTCCCCACCATTAGCGGATAGCAGCAGAAATAGGTATGTCCCAGTCACCCCACCGTTACAGCCAGAAAAGTAGACCTAGTCGGCATGGGAGGAGCAGGGGTAGTATGGCAGAGCGGCCAGTGAAGGTCGCCAACAACTATCCAACCCTTCTTTCTAAGAATTGGGGGAGAATGTTACAAGGTCAAGGCTCACATCTCCATTCTTGATCTCATTAAAAGTTATCTTCTTCTGTCCAGCGCTCTAACCTTCGTATCACAGACATCTGTTTATGTAGGCTTTCATTGGATATGCTCGTCCATTGCTAACAATCCGGGCAGATATGAGTGCATTGTTTGGGTTTGATCCTCTTCTTCTGAACATAGAGCTGACTTCCTCGACAGCATCTTCCAGTCCATAGTTGGGGATGTCATTCTTTAGAGACACGAACGACCCCTTCATTACTTTTGATTCTACTGCTCTCCAATCTGACCGAATCTACTCTTCCTGATAGACTCTCTCTCTTTCTTTCTCTCTCTCTTTCTTTCTCTCTCTCTCTCTCTCTTTCTTTCTTTCTCTCTCTCTCTCTCTCTTTCTCTCTCTCTCTCTCTCTCTCTCTCTCTCTCTCTTTAACCTATATTATCTCACTGTGTTGGCCTCGCAGTATCCCAGTTCTTTCTTGAAAAGAGTACCAGCAACATACTGTCTTCTGCATGGCCGAACGTGAACTTACCCTTAAGACCTTTGAATTTAACGGACTTTTCTCTGGCTAGATCAATGGAGTAGCTAAGAACAATAAGATCAGTATTAACTACGAAACATCTTTATGGACCATTTCAATCTCTCATCTGGTCTCACTGTCCTGGTTCCTTTTCTGTAATGTAGTAGCGATACATCAATGATTGGTTGTATATACATTTTTGGCATGTTGAGTCTGACCTCTCGTGTTGGTTTTGTTAGCAACTTACGTACAACAACTTGCATACAATAATTAAATTCACATCGCATATCTCTTTTATATGTCAACTGTCTTGATGTTACTATCAACTGTCTTGAGGTTACTATCAACTGTCTTGATGTTACTATCAACTGTCTTGATGTTACTATCAACTGTCTTGATGTTACTATCAACTGTCTTGAGGTTACTTTCAACTTTCTTGATGTTACTATCAACTGTCTTGATGTTACTATCAACTGTCTTGGTGTTACTATCAACTGTCTTGATGTTACTATCAACTGTCTTGAGGTTACTATCAACTGTCTTGAGGTTACTATCAACTTTCTTGATGTTACTATCAACTGTCTTGAGGTTACTATCAACTGTCTTGAGGTTACTATCAACTGTCTTGAGGTTAGTATCAACTTTCTTGATGTTACTATCAACTGTCTTGAGGTTACTATCAACTGTCTTGAGGTTACTATCAACTATCTTGATGTTACTATCAACTGTCTTGAGGTTACTATCAACTGTCTTGGTGTTACTATCAACTGTCTTGAGGTTACTATCAACTGTCTTGATGTTACTATCAACTGTCTTGATGTTACTATCAACTGTCTTGATGTTACTATCAACTGTCTTGGTGTTACTATCAACTGTCTTGAGGTTACTATCAACTGTCTTGATGTTACTATCAACTGTCTTGATGTTACTATCAACTGTCTTGATGTTACTATCAACTGTCTTGAGGTTACTATCAACTGTCTTGATGTTACTATCAACTGTCTTTAGGTTACTATCAACTGTCTTGATGTTACTATCAACTGTCTTGATGTTACTATCAACTGTCTTGAGGTTACTATCAACTGTCTTGATGTTACTATCAACTGTCTTGATGTTACTATCAACTGTCTTGATGTTACTATCAACTGTCTTGATGTTACTATCAACTGTCTTGATGTTACTATCAACCTTCTTGATGTTACTATCAACTGTCTTGATGTTACTATCAACTTTCTTGATGTTACTATCAACTGTCTTGGTGTTACTATCAACTGTCTTGATGTTACTATCAACTGTCTTGATGTTACTATCAACTGTCTTGGTGTTACTATCAACTGTCTTGATATTACTATCAACTAGACAAAAAGAAAAGAGCGACAAATATGCCACCCTACCGATTGCTATGTCTACATTGCTCTGGTGTTTTAGTTCATTATGGATGTCGCCTGGCGACTGATTTGTCTGGAATTCAAACTAGTCGACGACTTATACTTGTGTTCACAGAAATTTGTCGTTTTCCATTTGAAATGGTTTATTCATTCGTTCTTTGTGTTTTCTGCCTTCCCATTATCCTGGCCTGGACATCAGCTATATATATCAGCACTACACTTAAACCCGTGTCGTATTTTCACGGTCTAGTTCAAACGGCTGAAATTCACGAGATTGGCGGCCTTCGTCCTAGCCGAAGATTACTGTCAGTCCTGAACCAAAGCTGGAAAAGCGGAATTGTACCGCAGGCATGGGAAGATCCTGTACTTATACCAGTACCAAAGAAAGAACAAGATAGAACAGATCCAAATGGATACATGCCTATCAGTCTACTGAGCTGTGTAGGTAAACTGATGCAGCGTATGATAAACACCAGACTGATGTGGCACCTTGAAGCAAAACACATATTAATTCCACAGCAAGCAGGATTTAGACAATACAGATCCACTGAGGACCAGATCACTCTCACAGCGCAGGAAATAGAGGATGCTTACCAAGATAAAAAGCATGCAGTAGCGGTTTCGATGGATCTAGAGAAGGCATTTGACAAGGTGTGGAAAGAGGGACTTAAAGTCAAGCTACGAAGAAGTGAAGTATCTGGAAAAATGTACAGATGGATCAGCCACTACCTCGAAAACAGAAAAGCCAGAGTTAAAGTACAAAGGCAGATAAGCAAAAAGGTGACACTGGATCAAGGAGTATCAAATTCAAATTGACGTCTGACAGCGTACGAAGAATAAGAAGAAGAAGAAGAAGTCCTAGCCGAAGACAGCGTCGGTTTTCGTGTGACTGAAATTTAGACACGACTATAATGGGCTAGAACACGGCCCGGGAGAGATGCTCCTACGACCTCTTGCGGTTATGGAAAAGGCACGACACACAACGATAGATGTCAACACTATCCGCTGCCTTGCGGCATATTTGTTTACGCGAAAGGCTTCGGGAGTAAGCCCTGAGGAAAAATCTACATCCTTTGCTATCTCCAATCGTCTCGATACAACCTTGAAACTTAAAAAGGTAGCTCAGAATCACAGAGTGAGGTTGACAACAGGCGCAGTTTCTTCCTTTCTTGAATCCAAATCACCGCGCAAGTCACAAATTTCAGCAGAAACAGCAAAAGAAAAGACTGGCCACGTGACTGAACAAAGAGAGTGGTCTTCACTACGTGTGATGAACGAACATAATATATATAAACACATGTGTCTTTCTTGATATATATATACGTTGGTTTGTGATAGTGCATACAGTCATTGTTTCAGATAATATACATATTTGTTGTATATGTATATGAGCATATATACTTGTTCATTTTTACAAATTGTGTAGTATTTGTGTTTTTGTGTGAAGTCATTTGATAATTTCTTGTTTGGTTTTCTCTGTCATAACTGGCATACTGTGATTAACACAATCCTGGCCATTCTCTCATTAATGGCCGTCTCCTTTAGCCATATTGTACCATTTGTCAAATCCATTCCTATTGTTTCAGTTGCGATTAGGAAGGTGTTTTCGTTGTTCATTGTTACTGATGAAGACCTTTTAGCCCAGACACGGGTTTCATTGTTTCTCACCTGGTGCAGTAACTGAGCCATACCTATTTATGTTTTATTGTTATTTAACCATCAGTATCGCTCTTAAGCCTGTCTACGCTTGTTTCTTAGCGACCATTGTCCTGCACACATCCATGGTCTTGGAGGTTGTTGCAGTACACATTCTCATACACACATTATTTGTATACACAGGCACACATCGATAAAGAAGATGCAGTACTGAAGGCCTTTGATGCTTTCATCTCCTACAGCAGTAAAGATGAAGAGTTCGTGGCTTCAAACCTAGTTCCAGCACTGGAGAATGGAGATAGAAAGTAGGTAGTGTTTGTCAGTGGCAATGACAGTTTTTTCAGCTGTAAGGTTGACTATACGTTCCATTTTCAACGTGACAGTACCATTTGTTTTTCATATTTCCCGTCCGTCCCATCGTTTTCATAAAAATGTCCCGTTATCAAGAAAAACTATAAATTTACTTTTTTATTGATCAATTCTAAATTATTACTCATCGCATATCAATAGAATGGATACCAATTATATAACCATATTTTGTTGTTGTTTGTTTTGTTTTTGCGTTCGCCTTATTTCTCTAATCCCAAAGGCGGCGTGCGCTGCACTGTGGTTTTTATTTTGCACCTGTCGGTCCAGTGCATCCGACTTCAGCATGCATTTTATGTAAGGGTCTGCTTCCGCCTGCATTTTCTAAGGGTTTACTTCCCCGGGGTAACGGCCGGTGCTGTGATGGGGATCGAACCCAACACCTTCGGATTGTGAGCCGTGCTACTTAACCAGTAGGCCACGCCGTCCCCTATATAACCATGTAATGGAACAGTTTTTCAGTGCTCGATACATACTATGTGATTTATTTTTACCGAGGAACTCATCACAAGTTCAGAAACAGAAGGAAAAGGAACGCGTGCATTCGACCAGTAGACCCTCATAAAATCTATCGTCCCTCACCCCCCCCCCCCCAGGATGCACTCATCTTGTCGAGGTGGGTGGGGTGGGGCGGGGGCTTGCGTGTCTCAGTGACCCAGCGAGCTATGTCGGCAGCATCGTATGTTGCTGGTAGGGCCACCCATGCCGGACAGGTCACTAAAGAGGGGCCAGACTAAGAATGGTAACAGCTGGGTGATGACCAAGAGTCCAGGAAGACAGACCACCTAGGAGAGGAAACTCTACTCAAAGTTCGGGCAGATGGAGCTTGCAGCCCAGGAGGGCAGGACAACCAAGGACTATCATGTAGCGAGCTCAAACCAGGAGGGCAAGACAACCCATGAGTGCAGGACAACCCAGGAGGGCAGGACAACCAAGGACTATCATCTAGCAAGTTCAAACAAGGAAAAGTCCAAAGGGGAAGCCATTCCTATACCTTAATATCTGACCCCAATATCTGACCCCACAATCTGACCCCAATATCTGACCCCAATATCTGACCGAAAATGGGTCCAGTCAATGGGAAAAATGACCTCGTCCACTGTGTATGAACGTGCTAACGGACTGCCTGGCTGGCGAGAGAGCAGTTATGAACTCGGGAGTCTGCTGGGCGCCAGGGGCAGCGCCAAGCTCATGGACTCCAAATAGGACATCCCCTGCTTCTTCCCTGACAAGGGGCGACTGTCAGGGTCGCCGTATAACAACGCCATCAAACCATATATAAACGTGGAATCAAAGAATAACCTGTTGCCTTGCAGGTTTGGTCGCCAGGTCGGTTGGGGACAACCAAAGGCTAAGTATGTGAACCTGAAGAAAATGCTTGCTGAAAACGGAAGTGTGGGAGCGAAAGGTCCGAATAAAACAGCTCGCTGCTGCAAACCACGAGACTACGTATCTCATCCAAAGTTTATCAAGGACCCGGACTATACAGAGACAAACCGTAAGGCACCCACAAAGACATGTTTCTCCCACCATGTACACACTGTTACATCTGTCACTCAAACCCTGCAGGTGTTGCAATGGAACGCTGAAGGCATATACAACAAAAAGTAGGCGTTGCCCAGAAGACTATTTGAGGAAGAAATACACGTTGCCTGCATCCAGGAAACACACCTTAATCCAAACCACAGATTTTGCATAAGAGGATATTAAGCCCATAGACTGGATAGGTATAGGCATAAGGGAATAGGGGACGCGTGCTTATTCTCTCCAAAATACCAATCCAAGCCGACCCTCCCACGTTCTATTCAAGGCGATGGGCATCAACGTCCTCCTCCGACCTTGCATTTACCACCGGCGACCTAAGCCAAAAATCCAAAAGAACAGTACTTGCATCTCTTGCAGAAAGCGACCACAGACCCATCAAACTTGGGAAACATTCCATCAGACCACAGACCAATCAAACTTACAACAAACCTGGGAAACATTCCATCAGACCACAAGCCATTGTCCAGGGGGAACTATAAGAGAACAGACTGGCAGATGTTTGCCAGAAGTACAAACCGTTACTGCCAGTCCATCAACACCCACCACAAGAAAGTAGGCAAGATGGTGGAAAAATTCAACCAGTGTCTTCTAAAGGCAGCAATGGAGAACATCCCAAGAGGCGCCAGAAGAAATTACCAACATTATTGGTCACCTAAAGTTCAACAGATGGAACCAACTAAAAGAGGCAAGAGCTGAAACTGGCCAAAATCAAGAAAGCAACATCGCACTCAAGGCAGCCAGATACATGACCAAATGGGAAACCGAACATACTGGTTACACCAAAAACGATGCCTATTACCAGTTGAACAGAAGAGAGCAGGTCGTTGTCTTCAGACTTCGCACTGACCACAATAGACTGAGGTACTACTTATTCAACAAATTGAAGATAGGTGGTACCGACGAATGCCCGTGCGGTACCGGTAAAATGACCACTGAACATCTGCTGCAGAACTGCCCGACATACGAGGATCAGAGAGAGCAGATGTGGCCATCACCAGTGGAACTGCAAGACAAGCTCTAAGGCAGTGTCGACAGCCTCAGGATGACCGCCGCTTTTTTCGAAAAAATAATGGTTACTGTCTGACTGCGTACGAAGAAGAAGAAGAAGAAGAAGAAGAAGAAGAAGAAGAAGAAGAAGAAGAAGAAGAAGAAGAAGAAGCACTCAAGGCAGCTGCTGCAAGATATAAGAAAACAGTCAACCAAGCATGCAGGAAAAGCTGGCACGAGCATACAGAAACTCTCAACTTTGATAGAGAGAAGAAGAAGCCCTGCTGGAAGGTAGCAAAGGCCTTGAGGGATGACAACAGATACAAGCCAACAATTGCGATTAAAAGTGAAGGAAAAGTACTAACTGTAAAAAAATAGCGGATGTTTCAATCCATGATTATGCAGAAACTAGTAGAAATAAAATACCAGATGACATAAAAGGGTATTTTATGAAAGAAATAAACCACATGGAGCACTCAATGCGAGTACCTGAGGAACATCTGATAATAAATATCACCGACAGAATTGGAGTCAGCCATTAGTAAACTCAAGAAGAGAAAAGCCCAAGGAAATAATGGCACCACTAATTAAATGCTCTCTAACATGGTAGAAGTAGCAAAGAACAAACTACTACACATCTTCAAAACAAGATGGAAACAAGGAACTGTCCCCAAAGTCCCTTCGCTTAAACATGGGAAGGACAACATGAAGCCAGGCAGTTAGTAACATACATATTAGTCTACTCAGCTGTTTAGGGAAACAAATGGAACAAAAAGATAACACTAGAATGATCTGGCATATGGAATCCAAAAATGAACTTATCCCCCATCAAGCAGGTTTTCGTAGAAACAGATCGACTGAAGATCAGGTGATATATATCTCGCAGGAGATAAAAGATGCATTTCAAGAAAAAAAAGAAAACACTGGCATTCTGGATAGACCTATAAACAGCTTTTGATAAAATATGGTAGTGCGAGTTAAAACTCAAACTACTGCAAATAGGTGTAACAAACAATATGTACAAGTGGATCAGTGATTATCTAGATAACAGGACAGCAAAGGTGCAACTCCAAGGACACCTCAGCTGTTCCTCATATATATTAATGATACAATCACAGAAATCCCTAAAAGACTACACAGTGCACTATATGCAGATGACTTGGCACTATGGACATCCGAAGAGCCAACACCTTTAGCTAGAAACCAAATGCAGGAGGCCCTAAATAAAATTGAGACATGGAAAAAAATGGCAAATCACTATAAACGAAACCAAAACCACGTTAACAATCTTCTTCCTATCTCTCATGCCCCAAGAAGTGATCCTAAAAGTAAATGGCCAGACTCTCCCCCTTGATAAGTCCAACTTATCTGGGAATAACAATGGACCCAAGGTTGACATGGAAAAACCAGATTTAAAAAAGCCATCAACAAAGCTAAGAACAGAATGGCCGTAATGAGAAAAGTATCAGACTCAACATGAGGAGGGAGCTGACTCGGGCACCCTACAGAAACTGTACACAGGTTATGTGAGACTAGTGCTAGAATACGGGATAGCAGCATGGTCCACAGCAACAAAGAATTAAAAAAAGTTAATACAATCCAAAATCAAGGTATACGTATCATCACTGGAGCTATGAGAACAACACCAATAAATGCAATAGAGAACATCACACGAATTGAAAGTATCGAGACTCGCAGAGACCAAAAAACACTCCAGTAGGGGAAGAAGTTCAAACAAATGCCTGATCACCCAATATATGACAGGATAAATCGCATGGGAAGAGGGAGATTTAAAAGAAACGACTTCATATCAAAAACAAAAGAACTTGCAAGAGCAGATCAAATCATAAGCCTGGCAGTAGTTAGATATCTAAAACAAACATCTCAAATCCCACCATGGAAAAAAGCCGTCCCTTGAGATGGTAGAAACCAGAGAGGAAATAGGGAAAAAGGGAAAGATTTAGAAAGGAAATTTATCACAGAAGAATATCTTAGGAGAGTTTACCGACCAGAAACATGGATACACGTAAATACAGATGGCTCATCTAACAAAGCCATATACAACGGAGTTAGAGGGGTCAGTATTAGCAGAGCATCAAGAGCAGCAGAACTCCCAAGGTTCGTCATACAGTGGATCCGTCCCACTGCAATATTGAAGGCAATGAAGCTGCAGACAAGCTAGCAAAGTGCGGAGGAGCATCCCCACAAACAGACCTGAGTATTACATATAATGAGGCGAAAACCATAATTAAAGCCACCTTCAGGGAAAATGGGCTGATCAACACCCCGACGACCGAAAAGAAGACAGCTTCTTTAACTCAACTAGAGAAGAGCAAGTCATCATCTTCAGACTGAGAACTGGGCATAACAGACCAAAGGGTCATCTTTACAACAAAAAGAGGAGTGAAAAAGATGACGTGTCCATGTGGGGAGCATACCATGACCGTGCAACATATCGTGCAAAGCTGCATGCTTACGCAGGAAAAGAGAGAACAATGCTGGCCTTACGAGACAGATGTGAGACAAAAGCTGTGTGGAGATAAAACAGCCTTACAAATAACGGTGTCCTTTGTAAGAGAAACCGGTACCTTGATCTGAGATGGACGAAGAAGAAGAAATCTATAATTGTGAGACAGTTTGATACATGGAATAAGAACACATTCCTGCATCTGATAGATGGGTCGATATTTTTATCTGAAATAGGAGAAAAGCGCCTATACTTTCAAGACTGGTTAAATATTGTGGGGTTTATTATTTGCCTTTCAGGAAGTAGGTTAAAGGTTGAGAGAACATTTTCTGTTATAAACAATATGTGGCCAAAAGAGAAATTTAGATTAAGTGTTTAAACAATGAGGGCTGTGTTAGTTGTAAGGCATAATTGTGCCATGGAGTGTGGAAAGTTTTATGATCAGGTCTTGAAAAGACCACAATTTGTTACGCAAGATTACTTCACCAGAGAAATATTCATGGTACTAAAGCAAAGCAAAGCAAAGGCCGCCATCCATCGTAGACGATGATGGCATAATTAATTTTGCCAGCGCTATTATTAGTAAGGATTTACTGCGCTACTTTTTATCCTCAATCTCTCGTCTCGAGCCGCCCGACTGCAGTGGCAAGTCAAGGACAAGACGACTAGGGGGCGAATACGAGATGCATTTCATGGTACTATCGTTGTGAAATACAGACCCTCTCTACGTCTACTTAAATGTGTGTGTCGGATTCGGCCATTGAAGAATAATTTAAAGCTTTATGAAATAACACTTTTTTATTGTCTTACTTTTACATTAATACAGAATGGTACATCTAACAAACCCCCCACTTGTCCCATTTTGTCCAGTTTTTGCCATCCAAATGTCCCGTTTTTGTCTCAAGGAAATATGGTCAGACTATAGCTATCTCTACAATATCAGGTCAGGTCAAGTTATTACATCTTCTACATCCCATAACGACGGCAATGGGTCTCTAGCACATTGTCCGCGTGTGCGTGCTTTGGTTGGATTCTTGTTGGCGTCTATCAGTCTCAGAGACAATCGTCTAGAACGTCCGAGAGGGACCTTTGTCAGAAGTTGCATCAGGTTCCATCGCACACGATTTGAGTCAGAAATTTGTTGCAGCACTGTGACCTTAGGCTGCAAACGAGAATGCCATAGTGTGTCGACTCTCTGAAACGAAGCTGAAGTGATCTCTCTCTCTCTCTCTCTCTCTCCTTTCTCTCTCTTCTCTCTCTTTCTCTGACGCCTGTCTGTGCACTTGTTCATGATGCTTTAGTTATTCACTGACAAACTGTTGGTTTGTATAAATAAAAACAGTTGTTGTTTGCTACAATCGATTACAGGTGTCTTCCACCTGTCTGGCTACCTTCACTTCCAGTATTCTTAGATCATGATCGTATTCTCCTCTTTCTTCTTCTTCTTCTTCTTTGTTTTCTTCTTTTTCTTCCGCTTCTTCTGCTACTTTTGTAACATTAATTGAATTCTTCATGTCCGTCTTTTCCTCATTCTTCTCTTCAATCTTTATGTTCTTCTTCTTCTTCCTCTTCTTCTTCTTCTTCTTACTTTTCTTCTTCTTCTTCTTCTTCTTCTTACTTTTCTTCTTCTTCTTCTTCTTCTTCTTACTTTTCTTCTTCTTCTTCTTCTTCTTCTTCTTCTTCTTCTTACTTTTCTTCTTCTTCCTCTTCTTCTTCTTCTTCTTCCTCTTCTTCTTCTTCTTACTTTTCTTCTTCTTCTTCTTCTTCTTCTTCTTCTTCTTCTTCCTCTTCTTCTTCTTCTTCTTACTTTTCTTCTTCTTCTTCTTCTTCTTCTTCTTACTTTTCTTCTTCTTCTTCTTCTTCTTCTTCTTCTTCCTCTTCTTCTTCTTCTTCTTACTTTTCTTCTTCTTCTTCCTCTTCTTCTTCTTACTTTTCTTCTTCTTCTTCTTCTTCTTCTTCTTCTTCTTCCTCTTTTTATTCCTCTTCTTCTCCTTCTTTTTCATCTCCTTCCTTTCCATCTGCTCCTCATTCTTTCTCAGTTTATTTTTATTCTTCTCGATCTTATCCCTGTTTATCTTCTCCTCATGCTCCTCCTGCTTCCCCTCTTTTATCTTCCCTTCATTCTTCCTCTGCTCCTGTTATTTCTCATTCTACTTCTCCTCATTTGTATTTTGCTTTTTATTCTTCTTCTCCTTATTCTCTGAATTGTTCTCCTTCTCCTTCTACTTCTGTTTATCATCTCCCTATTTCTTTTTCCTGTTCTTCTCCTAATTCGCATCTTCTCCTTTTTTCTGTTGATATTTCTCTCCTTCATCCTTCTCGTCCTTCTTCTTTTACACTCCTACCTCGCCTCGTTCTTCTTCTTTATCTTCTTTCTCCTCTTCTTCTTTCTCTTCTTCTTCTTCTTCCTGTTCTTCTTGTTCTTCTTCTTGCAGTCCAATACTACTACCACAGTACACAAGCTTACCCATTCCTGCAGTCCAATACTACTACCACAGTACACAAGCTTACCCATTCCTGCAGTCCAATACTACTACCACAGTACACAAGCTTACCCATTCCTGCAGTCCAATACTACTACCACAGTACATAAACTTACCCATTCCTGCAGTCCAATACTACTACCACAGTACATAAACTTACCCATTCCTGCAGTCCAATACTACTACCACAGTACATAAACTTACCCATTCCTGCAGTCCAATACTACTACCACAGTACATAAATTTACCCATTCCTGCAGTCCAATACTACTACCACAGTACATAAACTTACCCATTCTTGCAGTCCAATACTACTACCACAGTACATAAACTTACCCATTCTTGCAGTCCAATACTACTACCACAGTACATAAACTTACCCATTCCTGCAGTCCAATACTACTACCACAGTACATAAACTTACCCATTCTTGCAGTCCAATACTACTACCACAGTACATAAATTACCCATTCCTGCAGTCCAATACTACTACCACAGTACATAAACTTACCCATTCCTGCAGTCCAATACTACTACCACAGTACATAAACTTACCCATTCTTGCAGTCCAATACTACTACCACAGTACATAAACTTACCCATTCCTGCAGTCCAATACTACTACCACAGTACATAAACTTACCCATTCTTGCAGTCCAATACTACTTCCACAGTACATAAACTTACCCATTCCTGCAGTCCAATACTACTACCACAGTACATAAACTTACCCATTCTTGCAGTCCAATACTACTACCACAGTACATAAACTTACCCATTCCTGCAGTCCAATACTACTACCACAGTACATAAACTTACCCATTCCTGCAGTCCAATACTACTACCACAGTACATAAACTTACCCATTCTTGCAGTCCAATACTACTACCACAGTACATAAACGTACCCATTCCTGCAGTCCAATACTACTACCACAGTACATAAACTTACCCATTCCTGCAGTCCAATACTACTACCACAGTACATAAACTTACCCATTCTTGCAGTCCAATACTACTACCACAGTACATAAACTTACCCATTCCTGCAGTCCAATACTACTACCACAGTACATAAACTTACCCATTCTTGCAGTCCAATACTACTACCACAGTACATAAACTTACCCATTCCTGCAGTCCAATACTACTACCACAGTACATAAACTTACCCATTCTTGCAGTCCAATACTACTACCACAGTACATAAACTTACCCATTCCTGCAGTCCAATACTACTACCACAGTACATAAACTTACCCATTCTTGCAGTCCAATACTACTACCACAGTACATAAACTTACCCATTCCTGCAGTCCAATACTACTACCACAGTACATAAACTTACCCATTCTTGCAGTCCAATACTACTACCACAGTACATAAACTTACCCATTCCTGCAGTCCAATACTACTACCACAGTACATAAACTTACCCATTCTTGCAGTCCAATACTACTACCACAGTACATAAACTTACCCATTCCTGCAGTCCAATACTACTACCACAGTACATAAACTTACCCATTCCTGCAGTCCAATACTACTACCACAGTACATAAACTTACCCATTCTTGCAGTCCAATACTACTACCACAGTACATAAACGTACCCATTCCTGCAGTCCAATACTACTACCACAGTACATAAACTTACCCATTCTTGCAGTCCAATACTACTACCACAGTACATAAACTTACCCATTCCTGCAGTCCCATACTACTACCACAGTACATAAACTTACCCATTCCTGCAATACCATTCTACTACCACAGTACACACAACATGGACATTCCTTGATAAATCTCCAGGTACCGTTTATGTGTTCATTATCGGGACTTCCCAGTCGGCCGGAACATCACGGACACAATCTACAGGGCGATACAAAACAGCAGTAGAACCATTTTGCTACTCTCTGTGAACTTTCTCAGCAGCGAATGGTGCAGGTTTGAGTTTCAGGTAAACATATAGAAACATAGATATACGTTACAGTTTCAGGTAAACATATAGAAACATAGATATACGTTACAGTTTCAGGTAAACATATAGAAACATAGAGATACGTTACAGTTTCAGGTAAACATATAGAAACATAGAGATACGTTACAGTTTCAGGTAAACATATAGAAACATAGAGATACGTTACAGTTTCAGGTAAACATATGGACACATGGGCATACGTTACAGTTTCAGGTAAACATA
>JAVGWX010000011.1:79818537-79870802 GCA_036924085.1 Ariolimax columbianus | reverse complement strand
GTTCAGTGTCGAGCACGTTAAAATTCATTGGCAGTTGGAAATTGCAAGAGTAGGCTTAAAGGGCGCTTTCCGGACAAAATTCAAAAATTCAAGTTGAAAACCTGCCCAAGTTATTTGTATCTTTCACCAGTTCTAGTAAGTCTCAGGAAGTCGTGACGTACCCACTGTGTATAGCCGAAGCAATTTGGCTACCTGGCAACAGATATTAACATGCCTGTTTGAATACCAGGATTCTAAGTATTCTAAGAAGAACAGGTTTCTCCATGCAGCATCCGCTTTAGTTGTCTAATATGACAGCTCGTACGTTTACAGTTGGACTATTCTTTTCAACCTGGATATCACTGGGATTATAGATATACATATAGTGAGAGGTCAAACTCAGATTGTAGACATACATATAGGGAGAGGTCAGACTCAGATTGTAGACACACATATAGTGAGAGGTCAGACTCATATGATAGACATTCATATAATGAGAGGTCAGACAGATTGTAGACATACATATAATGATAGGTCAGACTCATATGATAGACATACAAATAGTGAGAGGTCAGACGCAGATGATAGACGTACATATAGTGAGAGGTCAGACTCAGATTGTAGACATACATATAGTGAGAGGTCAGGATTTTTCTGACCAGAGTGGGACACACTGACCGCCAGTACAAGAATAACAATGGAAGCAATGATTGTAGCTCTGTGATGTATATGTAAGACCTTTTTAACAGGGACAGTCATCGTGTCAGACTCACAATCCTTACTTCGTAAAGTACAGTAAGGTTAGCTACGACATGAGTGGATGGTAGCTTTAGAGGTCTCACACCTGCAGGGGTGGTGTGAATCTACTGCTCGGGTGATCCAGGGGTTCGAGACAAACGAAAGAGCTGACATCCTGACTTCACAAACACCAATTATTGGTACACTAAATATGAGTAGGATTGACATTTGAAAGTCAATCAATGACTGTCTCTTTGATAACGACAGAAATTCACAGACAGCAGGAGTTTAATATCAAAACAGGTTTGAGCTGACTGGGACGCAAGAGATTGTGGAGCTACAGGAACCATCCGTATGCCCACCCTTTGCCAGTTTCTAAGAGAGACTGAGCACCTATGACTGTGCCTGGATTGCAGTGAAGTCAAATCCTAGAAACAGAACAGGCATACATATTACGTTTGTAATGTCAAGACTCTTGTATACGCAGTTATTTTACTAAATGCTAAATGGACATCTCTGCACTATGGACAGAGCCATAGGTGGACGGTTTCTCTCAGCAAATGGAAAAGTTTCGAACACGATGGGTTCTGTAGTTCGCCATTCTTCCAGACACCCCTCTCTGCTCGACCATGTTTGATGGTATACTTATACAATCTATGGATCACCAATTCATTTACTGCCGTGTCATCATCCAACAGACGGTCGCTAATTGAAGTGTCATCATCTAACATGCAGTTTGTTGATTGCCGTGCCATCCTCCAACAGACAGCCGCTGTTTGCCGTGCCATCCTCCAACAGACGGCCGCTGTTTGCCGTGCCATTATCCAACAGACGGCCGCTGTTTGCCGTGCCATCATCCAACTTTGGACCATTGATTGCCGTGCCATCCTTCAACAGACGGCCGCTGTTTGCCGTGCCATCAATCAATATTGGACCATTGATTGCCATGCCATCCTCCAACAGACGGCCGCTGTTTGTCGTGCCATCATCCAACATTGGACCATTGATTGCCATGCCATCCTCCAACAGACGGCCGTCGCTGTTTGTCGTGCCATCATCCAACATTGAACCATTGATTGCCATCTCATTCTCCAACAGACGATCTCTTATTGCTGTGCCATCCTCCAACAGACGATCGCTGATTTACTTCATTATGTTTCCCTATCTATATCTAATAAACGCTTTCGATGCCATGATGTCAACTCTTTCAAACCGCAGCATGACCAGAACATATCCCCAGAAGGATTCACTCACTTATATCAACTATTCTGGAGTCAGGGTTGGAAGCCAAAAATAGAAACACGGAACCTACCAGACATGTGACATGAGGGTAAGGCATGGAGTTGTCTGCCCCATCCAGTGAACACTGTAAACCTCAGGAGTAGTAGACGACCAATACATCTCGTGGAGGAAGAAGGTCTAGCCATGTCCGAGACAAATACATCTCGTGGTAGTAGAAGGTCTAGCCATGTCCGAGACAAATACATCTCGTGGTAGAAGAAGGTCTAGCCATGTCCGAGACAAATACATCTCGTGGAGGAAGAAGGTCTAGCCATGTCCGAGACAAATACATCTCGTGGAGGAAGAAGGTCTAGCTATGTCCGAGACAAAATTCATCTTGTGGTAGAAGAAGGTCTAGCCATGTCCGAGACAAATACATCTCGTGGTAGAAGAACAGCGATTAGGTCTAGCCAACACACGTTCTATAGCCACACTTTCAGCACCTTCCAGGGCAAGTATTGGGAGTCAGATACTTTGACTGCACTGATTATTGGAGTCAGACACTTTGACTGCACTGATTATTAGAGTCAGACACTTTGACTTCACTGAATATTGGAGTCAGTCACTTTGACTGCACTGATTATTAGAGTCAGACACTTTGACTGCACTGATTATTGGAGTCAGAAACTTTGACTGCACTGATTATTGGAGTCACACACTTTGACTGTGGTGATTACTGAGGTCTCAGTTCACTTTGACAGGTAAATTTTCTCACTCTATTCTCATTCCCAGCTAATTCTCAAACATAAATTAATAAAATAATTGTTTCCACGAGTTTTGCTCAGAGTATTTATTAGTGATCAGAGCGTTGTTTAGTTGTCAGAGCGCTGTTTAGTGGTCAGAGCGTTACTTAGTGGTCAGAGCTTTGTTTGGTTGTCAGAGCATTGCTTATTTGTCAGAGCGTTGTTTGGTGGTCAGAGCGTTGTTTGGTGGTCAAAGCGTTGTAGGGTGGTCAGAGCGTTGTTTGGTGGTCAGAGCGTTGTTTGGTGGTCAGAGCGTTGTTTAGTGATCAGAGCGTTGTTTGGTGGTCAGAGCGTTGCTTAGTGGTCGGAGCTTTGTTTAGTGGTCAGAGCGTTGTTTAGTGGTCAGAGCGTTGTTTAGTTGTCAGAGCTTTGCTTATTTGTCAGCGTTGTTTAGTGGTCAGAGCGTTGCTTAGTTGTCAGAGCGTTGTTTAGTGGTCAGAGCGTTGCTTAGTTGTCAGAGCGTTGTTTAGTGGTCAGAGCGTTGTTTAGTTGTCAGAGCGTTGTTTAGTGGTCAGAATGTTGTTTAGTGGTCAGAGCGTTGCTTATTTGTGAGAGCGTTGCTTATTTGTCAGAGCGTTGTTTAATTATCAGAGCGTTGTTTAGTTATCAGAGCGTTGTTTGGTGGTCAGATTGTTGTTTATTGGTTAGAACGTTCATCGGTGGTCAGTTTCAATTGATATATTAATATTATATCCTCACGAAGAGCAGGAAGAATAACGTCTAGTCAGGCACAACATACTGATCAGACATGTTAGTCAGGGTCAGACAAAATATACTGATCAGACATGTTAGTCAGGGTCAGACAAAATATACTGATCAGACATGTTAATCAGGGTCAGGCAAAATATACTGATCAGACATGTTAGTCAGGGTCAGGCAAAATATACTGATCAGACATGTTAGTCAGGGTCAGACAAAATATACTGATCAGACATGTTAGTCAGGGTCAGACAAAATATACTGATCAGACATGTTAGTCAGGGTCAGACAAAATATACTGATCAGACATGTTAGTCAGGATCAGGCAAAATATACTGATCAGACAATGTTAGTCAGGGTCAGACAAAATATACTGATCAGACATGTTAGTCAGGGTCAGACAAAATATTCTGATCAGACATGTTAGTCAGAGTCAGACAAAATATACTGATCAGACATGTTAGTCAGGGTCAGTCACAACATACTGATCAGACATGTTAGTCAGGGTCAGACAAAATATACTGGCCAAGACCCTCACATCGGCTTCCACGCAGCTCTTCCTGGAAAACGGACTACTTTCATGGCAGCCTGGCTAATGAGGTGGAGGATCGACGTGATCTCGGTAGTAGTGAGCGACATGCAGATGAAGCCAAGCGTAGCATAACCGCATGGAGGACCCCAGTCCATTTCATCAGCACGCTCGGGATGTGAGCAAAGCTACAACAACCCGCCACTTAAAGTCCTTTTATGGCGCGCACATTAGTAATCCTACTCATTGTTGACATATATCAACAACAACAACAACAACATCAACAACAACAACAACCGTCACGAAAGTTATGAAAGTGGACGCCAAGTGTTAAAAGATTGACGAGCCATGTTCTAACCTTTCACGCTGTGACCTTGACAATATGAGGATACATGTCTAATTAATGGCAACTATTATTAACGCTGACAGCAAATGGCAGATACAAACATGAATAATGTTGTAGGTAGCCATACTGTAAAATAAAATAAGGTAATAATATTGGTCGAGTGACACAATTCTCAAACCTTCCCTGACAACCTCGCCATACAATGTTGGAGACACCACACCCCTCCCCCCACTACCCCACACCCCAAACGTTTCGTTTTCTCTGCATAAGTCATGTTAATAATTATTTGCTGTAGTGCAATGTAAAGTTCCTCAGTGAGTTCACCACTGTGGGGATCATAGTATCTATCCCACCTCGTTGACCGAACTACTGTGACACAACCAGCATACATTTGCACGACGTATGGGGGATTTTGACAGTTTGTTTCACCTGGCCCTAATGTTACTTGATCAGTATGTTTCACCTGACCCTGATGTTACTCTTCACTCCCACCTTGATCAGTATGTTTCACCTGGCTCTGATCTTACGCTTCACTCCCACCTTAATCAGTATGTTTCACCTGGCTCTGATCTTACTCTTCACTCCCACCTTGGTCAGTATGTTTCACCTGGCTCTGATCTTACTCTTCACTCCCACCTTGATCAGTATCTTTCACCTGACCCTGATGTTACTCGTTACTCCAGCCTTGATTAGTATGTTTCACCTGACCCTGATCTTACTCTTCACTCCCACCTTGATCAGTATGTTTCACCTGGCCCTAATGTTACTTGATCAGTATGTTTCACCTGCCCCTGATGTTACTTGTTACTCTCACCTTGATCAGTATGTTTCACTTGACCTTAATGTTACTTAAATCAGTATATTTCACCTGACCCTAATGTTACTGGTTACTCCCACCTTGATCAGTATGTTTCACCTGACCCTACTGTTACTTGATCAGTATGCTTCACTTGACCTTAATGTTACTGGCTACTCCCACCTGGATCAGTATGTTTCACTTGATCTTAATGTTACATGATCAGTATGTTTCACCTGGCCCTGATGTTACTCGTTACTCCAACCTTGATCAATACGTTTCACCTGACCCTAATGTTACTTGATCAGTATGTTTCACCTGACCCTAATGTTACTTGATCAGTATGTTTCACCTGCCCCTAATGTTACCTGATCAGCATGTTTCACCTGCCCCTAATGTTACTTGATCAGTATGTTTCACCTGACCCAAATGTTATGTGATCAGTATGTTTCACCTACCCCTAATGTTACCTGATCAGCATGTTTCACCTGACCCTGATGTTACTCTTCACTCCCACCTTGATCAGTATGTTTCACCTGGCTCTGATCTTACTCTTCACTCCCACCTTGATCAGTATGTTTCACCTGACCCAAATGTTATGTGATCAGTATGTTTCACCTGACCCAAATGTTATGTGATCAGTATGTTTCACCTGACCCAAATGTTATGTGATCAGTATGTTTCACCTGACCCAAATGTTATGTGATCAGTATGTTTCACCTGTCCTGGATATAAAAATGGTGTGCTCTGTTCTAGACTGCTCATCACTCCATTCTCCGTGAAGGCTCCCATAGGCTTATCGTTGTTATCTTTGGAGACATTCCTGATGAAATGCTGGACCCTGATCTCAAGGTAAAGGACGATATTTTCTGATTTATTGTAATGTATCTTATTTGATCTTTTCTTAACGTATCTATTTTTATCGTATTTTATCTTATTGGACAGTATCTTGTCTTCTAGTATATTATCGTATCTTATCTTATCTTGTCCTGTCGTGTCCTGTTCTATCCTGTCTTGTCTTGTCTTTTCCTGTCCTGTGATGTTATATCTTATCATATCTTATCTTATCTTATCTTAGCTTGTCTTATCTGTTCCATCCTTTGGTCGTTCGGTGTATGATCATTCAGTCTGTCTTACTGGATGTCTGCAGACCTGTATGTCTGTCTGATTTTTCTAGCTTTCTATCTATCCCGATACTGGAAGGTATGGTACTTAGGAAAAGAGGCACACTACGGAGAAGATAGACAGGGGCCATTATATGGGCTCTTGGGTTGACAGCTGCAGAGGCGTGAAAGCTGGCGATAGATCGAGTGTCTTACGGGTCGACTATCATGGGAGCTACGCTCCCCAAAAGACATGCCCCATGATGATAATGTCTGTCTATCTAATCGTCTGTCCATTCATCCATCCTTTCACCTATCTGTTCATCTACTTCATACTTGTCTTTCTATATGAGTGGCTTCCTGTATTTTAGTCTGTCTGTCGTCCGAACAATTTATTTAAAAATGCAAATTTGAACCGTGTTGTGAATTTAACTTGTGATATTGGCATAATATTTACTTAGAAAATACAATCACTTCCTGTTGCATGTGTCTCCTCCAGTCCTACAATTACGAGTCTAGTATGTGTGTGTGCTGAGAATACCAATTTGTTTTCCATTCATTAAAATTCATAGGTTCACCTGAAGTCCAAAACGTACCTTAGATATGGAGACCCCTGGTTCTGGGAGAAGATGTACTTTGCCCTGCCTTCCTTCAAGGACAGACATGCAGATCGTGACTGTCACGCTGATATTCTTAGAGGCATGAGGATTCTTGCGGGTGACGAGGAAGCTGACGAGGCACCAAACCTGTCAGATCGGCAACATCCAGCCGCACAAGCCATCATAGAACAGGGCTTAAATATATTTGATCAGAATCACAAGGATGAAAATGCACAAGGAGCTCAGACAAATGACTGTCAAAATGATAATGTGTTAGGGTTGTTCGGTAATGATAGAAAACAATTTCTATTTTTTGTTAACACTGAATGTGTGCAGGATAACGATGGTGGCAGTAAGGGAGATTTGGACAAGTCTGTCAAAGATATAGAAACCGATTTTCAGTAAAGAAGATTGATTTGGAAAAGACTGCCAAAGATATAGAAACATATTTTCAGTAAGGGAGGTTTGGACAAGACTGCCAAAGATATAGAAACCGATTCTCAGTAAGGGAGATTTGGAAAAGACTGCCAAAGATATAGAAACCTATTTTCAGTAAGGGAGGTTTGGACAAGACTGCCAAAGATATAGATACCGATTTTCACGACCAAGTACTTGTTCACAATGGTCATTATATTCACAGTTTTAAAATGAAAAAAAAACACTTTAGCTAGCATACATAAAAGATGTGTCAATCAAGATATGGATGAATGTCGATGTTTTGTTGAAAGATCAACGCTGACCCAGACATGATGCTGACCCAGACACGAATAAGAAAGATGCCGAGAAAACATGCCCACCGAATACTGAAATAAGATAAACGATTCTGAATTCGATCAAATGTATACAATGTAAACGAAGGAAAGGAAGCTAGGACTACCATAAACAAATGGACTGATATTTGCATGGACAGTGGGATGGTTGGAGAAATAAGCAAGCGAACGAGGAAGGTCTGTAAACACTGCCTCATAATGATGGGGTAGTTGTCTCGCCGCGGCGACTCAATTTCAACCAGTGTTCGTAAAGCGATCTCAGTCCCGCCAGGCGGAGCGATAGCGCGGGCTTGCGGAAAACGCTCGCCTGCCTTTCCCCGTAGTGCGAATTGGGTGCGGTTTGTGGTAGTGGCTCCTCCACCGAGGTGCGCTAGTCTGGTCCGTATCAGGAAACGTGGTCCGTCCGTGGTGATTTATCTAAGGCTTATAGCAGAGCTCGACAGTACGTCTCGCTGGTGGTCCGACTCTCGCAAAGAGCTTGTGACCGGCAAATGGAAAGCAGGAATCGTTGCTTCGAGGCCCTGCGTTCTCCCTACGGAGAAGAAGGGCAGGCCAAATTGTGTCTCTAGTCCCAGTGAAATTCGTCGCCGAGGTCGTTGGGATCCGTTCTGCACAGAGCGCTGCCATCCCTCCTCGAGCGAGCCCGGTCGGTCGGTCGTCTGGTGCGTGTGGGAGGCCCCTGTCAGGCGGTCCTAGGTCGACGGAGTGAGGGACGGGTGGAACAAACCGTCCGTCCCGTCAGTCGGTCCCTGCGGCCGTCGTCCCAGAGAGGCTTTTTACACACCCTTCCTCCGCCGACCGGTGTGTGCTGTACGTACGTCTCCGGCAGATATCTGGTTGATCCTGCCAGTAGTCATATGCTTGTCTCAAAGATTAAGCCATGCATGTCTAAGTTCACACTGTCTCACGGTGAAACCGCGAATGGCTCATTAAATCAGTCGAGGTTCCTTAGATGACACGATCCTACTTGGATAACTGTGGCAATTCTAGAGCTAATACATGCTTACCAAGCTCCGACCCTCGCGGAAAGAGCGCTTTTATTAGTTCAAAACCAATCGTCGTTTCCCCTCGCGGGGTTGCGGCGTCCCCACTGGTGACTCTGGATAACTTTGTGCTGATCGCATGGCCTCATGTGCCGGCGACGCATCTTTCAAATGTCTGCCCTATCAAATGTCGATGGTACGTGACATGCCTACCATGTTTGTAACGGGTAACGGGGAATCAGGGTTCGATTCCGGAGAGGGAGCATGAGAAACGGCTACCACATCCAAGGAAGGCAGCAGGCGCGCAACTTACCCACTCCCGGCACGGGGAGGTAGTGACGAAAAATAACAATACGGGACTCTTTCGAGGCCCCGTAATTGGAATGAGTACACTTTAAACCCTTTAACGAGGATCTATTGGAGGGCAAGTCTGGTGCCAGCAGCCGCGGTAATTCCAGCTCCAATAGCGTATATTAAAGTTGTTGCAGTTAAAAAGCTCGTAGTTGGATCTCAGGCGCAGGCGGGCGGTCCGGCTCGCGCCGGTTCACTGCCCGTTGTCTCCTGCCCTACCGTCTGCCGGCTCTCTCCCACGGGTGCTCTTCGCTGAGCGTCCTGGGTGGCCGGCGCGTTTACTTTGAAAAAATTAGAGTGTTCAAAGCAGGCCTCGGCTGCCTGAATAATGGTGCATGGAATAATGGAATAGGACCTCGGTTCTATTTTGTTGGTTTTCGGAACTGGAGGTAATGATTAACAGGGACAAACGGGGGCATTCGTATTGCGGCGTTAGAGGTGAAATTCTTGGATCGCCGCAAGACGAGCTACTGCGAAAGCATTTGTCAAGAATGTTTTCATTAATCAAGAACGAAAGTCAGAGGCGCGAAGACGATCAGATACCGTCGTAGTTCTGACCATAAACGATGCCGACTAGCGATCCGCAGGAGTTGCTTCGATGACTCTGCGGGCAGCTTCCGGGAAACCAAAGTGTTTGGGTTCCGGGGGAAGTATGGTTGCAAAGCTGAAACTTAAAGGAATTGACGGAAGGGCACCACCAGGAGTGGAGCCTGCGGCTTAATTTGACTTAACACGGCCAACACCGAAATGATTGACATGCCGAGACCACTCTTCTGGAGTCTAATAAGGAACTGGTGCTGGACTTAGACCCCCAGAAATCTGGGGTTATGTCCCCTGTGGCTCGGTTTTGTCTGCATCTAGTGTTTAATAAAGGAATTGACGGAAGAGCACTATCAGGAGTGGAGCCTGAGACCTAAGTTAACTTACCACGCCAATACTGCAGAATGACTATCAAAAAGTACACCTTCGTGGGGTCTAATAGAGAACATGTGCTGGAATTAGACCCTCGAAAATTTTTGGGGCTACCCTTTAAGAAACTTGATTGTCTCGCTAAGGGAATTGACGGAAGGGCACCACCAGGTGTGGAACCTGCGGCTTAATTTGACTGAACACGCCAATACTGTAGAACAACTGACAAATTGAGAGCACTGCCGTTTGGGTCTAATAATGAACGTACGCTGGTATTAGACTCACGGACGACAAGTCAGCTCTCAAACACTCAAATGAAAGAACGCTACGGAAATCGTGTTTAACTCCGCAGAAACCGCAGATTTCAAATACCTGGTCATTGACAAACAAAAGCCCTCAATAAATTCGTCTGACCAAATAGTGAACGGGTGCTGGAAATAGATCTGAAGACAGGTCAGTTTTACCCTACAAATGACAGGGCGTTGCTACGGAAAACCAGCTCAAACCGAGAGGAGCCGCAGACACTTTGGTTCACGTACCAGGCTGATAAGCCAAGGGCGCGAGGCTACCATGTGGGGGATTACGGCCGAACCCTTGTAAGCCGCAATCCCGCCCAAAATCTCAGCACCACTGCAATGGGAGGCTCCTACATGCTCGGGACCTGGGGCTTGCGCCCCAGCCCTATCAGGTAGAGCCACAGTAAGAGGTCCTTGCCGCCCGCAAATCAAAGCGGGCGGACAACTGCTTGATACTCACCCTATACGGCGATGGGGTGCGAAAAACACCAACCAAAGACTTAGAACCTGGTCGGGGTGTCGAAAACAGTAGAGCAGCCACCACACTGTGAACTGTCAAGACTCAACCACTGACCATGAGAGTTGTCCGCACACCAGGCGATCAACATCTCTGTGACATTACCAGGCTTGTCCTCTGGCTAAATGCACTCCGGTTACGATATCTACCTCTGTACGTTATCAGCCATAACTATCATGCTGGACGCAGAAGAGATGCAGACCAGCGGACATTGCACACCTGCCCCACTGTGTCAACACCCCAGGTGGCGGGGAATGCTAGGCGTACCATCCCTGCATAGAAGCCAAGAAAATAAAGGGAAAAAGAGATACCCCACTCACATGCAAATGCTACGTTTCTGGCAGGACGTGACGATCCTGGGATACAGACACACTGGACTGCCTCTCTTCCGGGTAAACCAGTCCATCTCATATATCACATATCATCATTGCACCCTATAGACACGAGTAGTGAAGACTCGATAGTCTGGTAAGACAACTTCCATAGGAGAGAAAACTCCGATCGTAAACAACTGCTGCCTTGCAGATAGGCTGGGGACAGCCAAAGGCTAAGGAGGGCACCCCTACAGAAACGCCTGTTGAAATCGGATGCACGGGGCCGCAAGCCTAACAAAACAGTGCAACGTAAATCACAGTATGATGGCAGCACAACCTATTCGAAAAACGCATGGCGCTCATCCTGAGGAGACCCGCCAGGCAGCGATAGCGCCGGGCCCCACGCCTCGAAGGGGCCCACCCTTGACTACTGGTGGTCACCCACCCATGTGTCGTGGAGTCAAGGCACATGGCTATGGGGTAACGTCTATTGGCCAAAACCTCAAGACCCTCAAAATATTACAGTGGAATGCGGAGGGAGTCATTAACAAAAAACTTTCCCTAACACACCACCTGCATGAAGGTAAGATTGACGTGGCATGTATCCAGGAAACGCACCTCAACAATAACCATAAATTCTCAATCAGAGGATACCAGACCTTCCGTCTAGATAGAGAAGGCCACAAAGGAGGGGTCCTGATACTGACCAGAAACAGCATACCGAGTAGTGCGGTACCTGTCAATCACACCGGACAAGCAGAAATTGTAGGAGTTGACATAATGGCTCAAGAGACGAAGCTCCGCATTTTCAATCTGTACGGACCACCAAACAGAGACCTATCGCTCTCGAGTATGGAGGTCAGAGACTCCAACTGCATAGTAGTTGGAGATTTCAACAGCCACTCGGAGAGATGGGGATACTCTGACACAGACAGCAGAGGTGACGAAGTGGAAGATTGGGAGATAGATGCAAATCTATCCCTAATCAATAGGCCGGAGGATAGCCCTAGCTTCTATTCAAGAACATGGCATACAACCTCGACTCCAGATTTGGCCTTCTCCACACAGGACATACACTATAAAATAGACCGCCAGGTGCTAAACCAACTGGCAGGTAGCGACCACAGGCCGATCAGGCTAACCATTGACATGGAAGTAGGCCCACAGGAAACAAAACCGCTCCCACGTTGGAATTACAAACGAGCCGACTGGGACAGTTTTGCAATCCTGACAGATGGGCTGTGTGAAACCATCAACACACGAAACACCAAAATGAAGCCCATGGTAGAGAGCCTAAGCAAGGCAATAATGCAAGCCGCCACTGAAACCATCCCAAGAGGAGCTAGGAAAAACTATAAGCCCTACTGGAATGATGAGTTGCAGAAAGTGGAAGATGCAGTAACAAATGCTAGGAACATGGCAGAACGAGAAAAATCCATGGAGGCAAACATCGCCCTCAAAGCCGCCGCGGCTAAGTACAAACACACTCTCAAGCAAACAGCAAGAGAAAGTTGGAAAAATAAAACGGAAAGTTTAAACCTGGACAAAGAAGGGAACAAGCTATGGAAGCTAGTCAGAGCCATGAACGACGAAACCCCGTCAAATAAACAAATTACTATCAAGCAGGGCGAGAACTTGATCACAGGTAAGAAAGCCGCAAACGCCTTTGTCGATCACTATGCCAGAGCAAACCACATCGAGGTCCCTGCAGAAAAGCATACAGACATTAGCGAAGAGCTAAAGGGACACGAAAACATAAATACGGCTCCTGAAGAGCACATGATGGCCAAACTAACAATGCGCGAAATGGAAGAGGCTATGAGAACACTTAAGAAAAGGAAATCTCCCGGAAAAGACGGGATAACAAACGAAATGCTGATGGGGCTGGGCCAAACAGCGAAGAAAAAACTACTATCAGTCCTGAACCAAAGCTGGAAAAGGGGTATTGTACCCCAGGCATGGAAAGATGCAATACTGGTACCAGTACCAAAAACAGGAAAGGACAAAACAGATCCGAATGGATACAGGCCCATAAGCCTACTGAGCTGTGTCGGCAAGCTGATGGAACGGATGATAAACACCCGACTGATGTGGCATCTGGAAGAAAAACGAATACTAATTCCACAGCAAGCCGGCTTTAGACAGCACAGATCCACTGAGGACGAGGTCATCCTCATAGCCCAGGAGATAGAAGATGCCTACCAGGCACAGAAACACACAGTAGCTGTTTGGGTGGATCTGGAAAAGGCATTTGACAAAGTCTGGAAGGATGGACTTAGAGTCAAGCTAAGGAGAAGTGATGTTTGTGGGAAGATGTACAAGTGGATCAACCACTACCTCAAACAAAGAACGGCCAGAGTCCAAGTACAAGGGCAGATGAGCAAAAAGGTGACACTCGAGCAGGGAGTACCCCAAGGGGGAGTACTGTCACCCACACTCTTCCTGGTATATATAAACGACATTACAGAGAATATACCAAGAAGAGTCCATAGCTCAATGTTTGCAGACGATCTGGCTATGTGGACCTCTGAAAAGAATCTCACCATAGCAAGAAATCGGATGCAAACGGCCCTAACATCGCTGGAAGAGTGGGCGAACTCATGGCTGGTCAAAATAAACAAGGAGAAAACCACGTGCACAATATTCTCGCTCTCATTAAAACCCCAAAGTACCAAATTAAGCCTAAATGGCAAAATCCTGCAGCCAAACGACAACCCAACCTATCTGGGAGTCACATTTGATCGGCGCATGACATGGAAAAGTCAGATTGAGAGAAACCGAATGAAAGCCAGAGAAAGAATGGCGATCATGAGGAAACTTGCTGGCACAAGCTGGGGAGCAGACGAAGGCATACTAAAGAAACTGTACACTGGAAGAGTGAGACCAGTTCTCGAGTATGGCATCGCGGCATGGACAACAGCAGCGAAGGCGAACTTCGATAAAGTTAACAAACTTCAAAACCAAGCCATGAGAATTATAACAGGTGGCATGAAGTCAACGCCAATTGTAGAACTTGAAAAGATTACAAAACTGCAATCCATGACCGACAGAAGAAACTGCAGAGCCCAGCTGCAGTCAGAGAAACTCCGAAGACTGACGGACCATCCAATGTACCAGAGGCTAAACAATCTGGGAACTGGGAAACTAAAGCGGAGAAACTTTGCAGAAATAGCCAAAGCAAAGATGCACGAAGATCCCATAAACGCACTAACAACACCAAAACCCATCACTACTGTACGAAAACCTACTTGGAGGCAGGATATATTTCCAGAGGTGGTAGAAAATATACCAGGTATTGCAAACAAAAACTGCCAGAGTGAAAAAGAAAGGAGAGACACTACCCTAAGCTTCATAACGAAAAGCTACCCAAGCATGGACTGGACCCATGCATACACCGACGGTTCTGTAACAAACACTACACAGAACGGAGGGGCAGGAGCATTCCTGAACCTACCAAATGGCAGAAAAATAACACTGTCATTCGCTACTGGTAAGTACACGAGCAATTTCAGAGGCAGAGGCACTGAGGGCGGCAGTGGAAGAAATGGTAACACACAGTGAAAATGAGAGCCATATAGTCCTGCTGACAGATGCTCTCGAAGTAGTCACAGCGCTAAAAAGCCAGAAAAACACTGAGCTTAATGACTTAAGAGCAGCACTCTGCAAACTGTGCCAACAGTCCGCACCAAAAAGAGTAGTGGTACAGTGGGTTCCGTCACACTGCAACATCCAAGGCAACGAGGAGGCAGACAGA
Source organism: Ariolimax columbianus (assembly GCA_036924085.1). Classification (NCBI taxonomy): domain Eukaryota; kingdom Metazoa; phylum Mollusca; class Gastropoda; order Stylommatophora; family Arionidae; genus Ariolimax; species Ariolimax columbianus. The sequence goes on along the minus strand of JAVGWX010000011.1, from coordinate 79,856,095 downwards.
CTGGCAAAAGAAGGTGCAAGGCTACCACAAATAGATACCAGTATGACGTACGAAGAGTCAAAACGGCTTATCAAAGCCAGATACATGTCCAAATGGGAAACCGAACATACTGGTTACACCAAAAACGATGCCTATTACCAGTTGAACCGAAGAGAGCAGGTCGTTGTCTTCAGACTTCGCACTGGCCACAACAGACTGAGGTACCACCTCTTCAACAAATTGAAGATAGGGTGTACCGACGAATGCCCGTGCGGTACTGGTAAAATGACCACTGAACATCTGCTGCAGAACTGCCCGACATACGAGGATCAGAGAGAGCAGATGTGGCCATTGCCAGTGGAACTGCAAGACAAGCTCTATGGTAGTGGCGAGAGTCTCAGGATGACCGCCGCTTTTTTCGAGAAAATAATGGTTACTGTCTGACTGTGTACGCAGAAGAAGAAGAAGAAGAAGGACCATTGATTGCCATGCCATCCTCCAACAGACGGCCGCTGTTATCCGTGCCATCATCCAACATTGGACCATTGATTGCCATGCCATCCTCCAACAGACGGCCGTCGCTGTTTGTCGTGCCATCATCCAACATTGGCCCATTGATTGCCATGCCATCCTCCAACAGACGGCCGCTGTTTGTCGTGCCATCATCCAACATTGGACCATTGATTGCCATGCCATCCTCCAACAGACGGCCGCTGTTTGTCGTGCCATCATCCAACATTGAACCATTGATTGCCATCTCATTCTCCAACAGACGATCTCTTATTGCTGTGCCATCCTCCAACAGACGATCGCTGATTTACTTCATTATGTTTCCCTATCTACATCTAATAAACGCTTTCGATGCCATGATGTCAACTCTTTCAAACCGCAGCATGACCAGAACATATCCCCAGAAGGATTCACTCACTTATATCAACTATTCTGGAGTCAGGGTTGGAAGCCAAAAATAGAAACACGGAACCTACCAGACATGTGACATGAGGGTAAGGCATGGAGTTGTCTGCCCCATCCAGTGAACACTGTAAACCTCAGGAGTAGTAGACGACCAATACATCTCGTGGAGGAAGAAGGTCTAGCCATGTCCGAGACAAATACATCTCGTGGTAGTAGAAGGTCTAGCCATGTCCGAGACAAATACATCTCGTGGTAGAAGAAGGTCTAGCCATGTCCGAGACAAATACATCTCGTGGAGGAAGAAGGTCTAGCCATGTCCGAGACAAATACATCTCGTGGAGGAAGAAGGTCTAGCTATGTCCGAGACAAAATTCATCTTGTGGAGGAAGAAGGTCTAGCCATGTCCGAGACAAATACATCTCGTGGTAGAAGAAGGTCTAGCCATGTCCGAGACAAATACATCTCGTGGTAGAAGAACAGCGATTAGGTCTAGCCAACACACGTTCTATAGCCACACTTTCAGCACCTTCCAGGGCAAGTATTGGGAGTCAGATACTTTGACTGCACTGATTATTGGAGTCAGACACTTTGACTGCACTGATTATTAGAGTCAGACACTTTGACTTCACTGAATATTGGAGTCAGTCACTTTGACTGCACTGATTATTAGAGTCAGACACTTTGACTGCACTGATTATTGGAGTCAGAAACTTTGACTGCACTGATTATTGGAGTCACACACTTTGACTGTGGTGATTACTGAGGTCTCAGTTCACTTTGACAGGTAAATTTTCTCACTCTATTCTCATTCCCAGCTAATTCTCAAACATAAATTAATAAAATAATTGTTTCCACGAGTTTTGCTCAGAGTATTTATTAGTGATCAGAGCGTTGTTTAGTTGTCAGAGCGCTGTTTAGTGGTCAGAGCGTTACTTAGTGGTCAGAGCTTTGTTTGGTTGTCAGAGCATTGCTTATTTGTCAGAGCGTTGTTTGGTGGTCAGAGCGTTGTTTGGTGGTCAAAGCGTTGTAGGGTGGTCAGAGCGTTGTTTGGTGGTCAGAGCGTTGTTTAGTGATCAGAGCGTTGTTTGGTGGTCAGAGCGTTGCTTAGTGGTCGGAGCTTTGTTTAGTGGTCAGAGCGTTGTTTAGTGGTCAGAGCGTTGTTTAGTTGTCAGAGCTTTGCTTATTTGTCAGCGTTGTTTAGTGGTCAGAGCGTTCCTTAGTTGTCAGAGCGTTGTTTAGTGGTCAGAGCGTTGCTTAGTTGTCAGAGCGTTGTTTAGTGGTCAGAGCGTTGTTTAGTTGTCAGAGCGTTGTTTAGTGGTCAGAATGTTGTTTAGTGGTCAGAGCGTTGCTTATTTGTCAGAGCGTTGCTTATTTGTCAGAGCGTTGTTTAATTATCAGAGCGTTGTTTAGTTATCAGAGCGTTGTTTGGTGGTCAGATTGTTGTTTATTGGTTAGAACGTTCATCGGTGGTCAGTTTCAATTGATATATTAATATTATATCCTCACGAAGAGCAGGAAGAATAACGTCTAGTCAGGCACAACATACTGATCAGACATGTTAGTCAGGGTCAGACAAAATATACTGATCAGACATGTTAGTCAGGGTCAGACAAAATATACTGATCAGACATGTTAGTCAGGGTCAGACAAAATATACTGATCAGACATGTTAGTCAGGGTCAGACAAAATATACTGATCAGACATGTTAGTCAGGGTCAGACAAAATATACTGATCAGACATGTTAGTCAGGGTCAGACAAAATATACTGATCAGACATGTTAATCAGGGTCAGACAAAATATACTGATCAGACATGTTAGTCAGGGTCAGACAAAATATACTGATCAGACATGTTAGTCAGGGTCAGACAAAATATACTGATCAGACATGTTAGTCAGGGTCAGACAAAATATACTGATCAGACATGTTAGTCAGGGTCAGACAAAATATACTGATCAGACATGTTAATCAGGGTCAGGCAAAATATACTGATCAGACATGTTAGTCAGGGTCAGGCAAAATATACTGATCAGACATGTTAGTCAGGGTCAGACAAAATATACTGATCAGACATGTTAGTCAGGGTCAGACAAAATATACTGATCAGACATGTTAGTCAGGGTCAGACAAAATATACTGATCAGACATGTTAGTCAGGATCAGGCAAAATATACTGATCAGACAATGTTAGTCAGGGTCAGACAAAATATTCTGATCAGACATGTTAGTCAGGGTCAGACAAAATATTCTGATCAGACATGTTAGTCAGAGTCAGACAAAATATACTGATCAGACATGTTAGTCAGGGTCAGTCACAACATACTGATCAGACATGTTAGTCAGGGTCAGACAAAATATACTGGCCAAGACCCTCACATCGGCTTCCACGCAGCTCTTCCTGGAAAACGGACTACTTTCATGGCAGCCTGGCTAATGAGGTGGAGGATCGACGTGATCTCGGTAGTAGTGAGCGACATGCAGATGAAGCCAAGCGTAGCATAACCGCATGGAGGACCCCAGTCCATTTCATCAGCACGCTCGGGATGTGAGCAAAGCTACAACAACCCGCCACTTAAAGTCCTTTTATGGCGCGCACATTAGTAATCCTACTCATTGTTGACATATATCAACAACAACAACAACAACAACATCAACAACAACAACAACCGTCACGAAAGTTATGAAAGTGGACGCCAAGTGTTAAAAGATTGACGAGCCATATTCTAACCTTTCACGCTGTGACCTTGACAATATGAGGATACATGTCTAATTAATGGCAACTATTATTAACGCTGACAGCAAATGGCAGATACAAACATGAATAATGTTGTAGGTAGCCATACTGTAAAATAAAATAAGGTAATAATATTGGTCGAGTGACACAATTCTCAAACCTTCCCTGACAACCTCGCCATACAATGTTGGAGACACCACACCCCTCCCCCCACTACCCCACACCCCAAACGTTTCGTTTTCTCTGCATAAGTCATGTTAATAATTATTTGCTGTAGTGCAATGTAAAGTTCCTCAGTGAGTTCACCACTGTGGGGATCATAGTATCTATCCCACCTCGTTGACCGAACTACTGTGACACAACCAGCATACATTTGCACGACGTATGGGGGATTTTGACAGTTTGTTTCACCTGGCCCTAATGTTACTTGATCAGTATGTTTCACCTGACCCTGATGTTACTCTTCACTCCCACCTTGATCAGTATGTTTCACCTGGCTCTGATCTTACGCTTCACTCCCACCTTAATCAGTATGTTTCACCTGGCTCTGATCTTACTCTTCACTCCCACCTTGGTCAGTATGTTTCACCTGGCTCTGATCTTACTCTTCACTCCCACCTTGATCAGTATCTTTCACCTGACCCTGATGTTACTCGTTACTCCAGCCTTGATTAGTATGTTTCACCTGACCCTGATCTTACTCTTCACTCCCACCTTGATCAGTATGTTTCACCTGGCCCTAATGTTACTTGATCAGTATGTTTCACCTGCCCCTGATGTTACTTGTTACTCTCACCTTGATCAGTATGTTTCACTTGACCTTAATGTTACTTAAATCAGTATATTTCACCTGACCCTAATGTTACTGGTTACTCCCACCTTGATCAGTATGTTTCACCTGACCCTACAGTTACTTGATCAGTATGCTTCACTTGACCTTAATGTTACTGGCTACTCCCACCTGGATCAGTATGTTTCACTTGATCTTAATGTTACATGATCAGTATGTTTCACCTGGCCCTGATGTTACTCGTTACTCCAACCTTGATCAATACGTTTCACCTGACCCTAATGTTACTTGATCAGTATGTTTCACCTGACCCTAATGTTACTTGATCAGTATGTTTCACCTGCCCCTAATGTTACCTGATCAGCATGTTTCACCTGCCCCTAATGTTACTTGATCAGTATGTTTCACCTGACCCAAATGTTATGTGATCAGTATGTTTCACCTACCCCTAATGTTACCTGATCAGCATGTTTCACCTGACCCTGATGTTACTCTTCACTCCCACCTTGATCAGTATGTTTCACCTGGCTCTGATCTTACTCTTCACTCCCACCTTGATCAGTATGTTTCACCTGACCCAAATGTTATGTGATCAGTATGTTTCACCTGACCCAAATGTTATGTGATCAGTATGTTTCACCTGACCCAAATGTTATGTGATCAGTATGTTTCACCTGACCCAAATGTTATGTGATCAGTATGTTTCACCTGTCCTGGATATAAAAATGGTGTGCTCTGTTCTAGACTGCTCATCACTACATTCTCCGTGAAGGCTCCCATAGGCTTATCGTTGTTATCTTTGGAGACATTCCTGATGAAATGCTGGACCCTGATCTCAAGGTAAAGGACGATATTTTCTGATTTATTGTAATGTATCTTATTTGATCTTTTCTTAACGTATCTATTTTTATCGTATTTTATCTTATTGGACAGTATCTTGTCTTCTAGTATATTATCGTATCTTATCTTATCTTGTCCTGTCGTGTCCTGTTCTATCCTGTCTTGTCTTGTCTTTTCCTGTCCTGTGATGTTATATCTTATCATATCTTATCTTATCTTATCTTAGCTTGTCTTATCTGTTCCATCCTTTGGTCGTTCGGTGTATGATCATTCAGTCTGTCTTACTGGATGTCTGCAGACCTGTATGTCTGTCTGATTTTTCTAGCTTTCTATCTATCCCGATACTGGAAGGTATGGTACTTAGGAAAAGAGGCACACTACGGAGAAGATAGACAGGGGCCATTATATGGGCTCTTGGGTTGACAGCTGCAGAGGCGTGAAAGCTGGCGATAGATCGAGTGTCTTACGGGTCGACTATCATGGGAGCTACGCTCCCCAAAAGACATGCCACATGATGATAATGTCTGTCTATCTAATCGTCTGTCCATTCATCCATCCTTTCACCTATCTGTTCATCTACTTCATACTTGTCTTTCTATATGAGTGGCTTCCTGTATTTTAGTCTGTCTGTCGTCCGAACAATTTATTTAAAAATGCAAATTTGAACCGTGTTGTGAATTTAACTTGTGATATTGGCATAATATTTACTTAGAAAATACAATCACTTCCTGTTGCATGTGTCTCCTCCAGTCCTACAATTACGAGTCTAGTATGTGTGTGTGCTGAGAATACCAATTTGTTTTCCATTCATTAAAATTCATAGGTTCACCTGAAGTCCAAAACGTACCTTAGATATGGAGACCCCTGGTTCTGGGAGAAGATGTACTTTGCCCTGCCTTCCTTCAAGGACAGACATGCAGATCGTGACTGTCACGCTGATATTCTTAGAGGCATGAGGATTCTTGCGGGTGACGAGGAAGCTGACGAGGCACCAAACCTGTCAGATCGGCAACATCCAGCCGCACAAGCCATCATAGAACAGGGCTTAAATATATTTGATCAGAATCACAAGGATGAAAATGCACAAGGAGCTCAGACAAATGACTGTCAAAATGATAATGTGTTAGGGTTGTTCGGTAATGATAGAAAACAATTTCTATTTTTTGTTAACACTGAATGTGTGCAGGATAACGATGGTGGCAGTAAGGGAGATTTGGACAAGTCTGTCAAAGATATAGAAACCGATTTTCAGTAAAGAAGATTGATTTGGAAAAGACTGCCAAAGATATAGAAACATATTTTCAGTAAGGGAGGTTTGGACAAGACTGCCAAAGATATAGAAACCGATTCTCAGTAAGGGAGATTTGGAAAAGACTGCCAAAGATATAGAAACCTATTTTCAGTAAGGGAGGTTTGGACAAGACTGCCAAAGATATAGATACCGATTTTCACGACCAAGTACTTGTTCACAATGGTCATTATATCCACAGTTTTAAAATGAAAAAAAAACACTTTAGCTAGCATACATAAAAGATGTGTCAATCAAGATATGGATGAATGTCGATGTTTTGTTGAAAGATCAACGCTGACCCAGACATGATGCTGACCCAGACACGAATAAGAAAGATGCCGAGAAAACATGCCCACCGAATACTGAAATAAGATAAACGATTCTGAATTCGATCAAATGTATACAATGTAAACGAAGGAAAGGAAGCTAGGACTACCATAAACAAATGGACTGATATTTGCATGGACAGTGGGATGGTTGGAGAAATAAGCAAGCGAACGAGGAAGGTCTGTAAACACTGCCTCATAATGATGATGATGCTCACGTGACTTGTGCAGATAACGTAGATGATGAGATGTTGAACAGACGCGTCGTAACTTCCAACCGGAAGTTAGAGTGCGACCACGGGACGTGTGTACATAACGTAGATGGCGGGGATTGTTGGACAGAGATGTCGTAACTTATGACCAGGTATTAGAAAGCGACAACAAAACTCGTGTACATGTCGTCAATAATACCCTAACCAAGGATTTCGTTTCTGACGTCACGTAGAAAAGGGATCAGAATGTGAGTTCTGCATATATTTGTATAAAATGCACATCGGCCTTCAGATAGCCTCTTGTGTTTATAACAAGATTAAACTGTTGACAGTATACCTCAGCACCCGGCTAGTTTCTACGTGACTTCACATTTAAACACATTTTTCTCAGTTAAAGTTGTAATGCCGATTGTGCTGTTCCCTCGAGATCGGAGAGGCAGATTGACATTTGATGAGTGTGCACATACACTGCATCGGGGATTGAAAAGGGTGCATAGTAAGAGAACATGTCTGAAATAATGGTTTTATATATATATATATATATATATATATATATAATAGTTGTCCATCACAAGTGATGAAGACCACTCGCTTTGTTCAGCCGTGTGGACAGTCGTATCTCTTGCTGTGTCCGCTGAAATGGGTGACTTGCGCGGAGATTTGGATTAAAGTGAGGAAGAAACTGCGCCTTTTGTCAACCTCGCTCACAAAGCCTAAGCTACCTTTTGCCAGTGGCAAGACATTCATCGAGACGACTGGAGATAGCATAGGATGCAGATTTTGCCTCAGGGTTACCACCGAAGCCTTTCCGTAAACATGTAACCCGCAGGGTAGAAATGTGGGATGGCATCTAACGCAGTTTGTCGTGCCTTTTCGATAACCACAAGAAGTCGTATGGACAACTCTCAGCGTGTGAGTGAGTCTGGCATCTCTCCTCAGCTGTATTCAGCTCATCATAGTAGCATCTAAAATTCCCACAAGCCAAATTCGTGAAGGTGAACCGGCAGAAGTAACCCGTGAAATACGACACAGGTATAAGCGTAGTGCCATTTAGCCGGAGTCCAGACCACGATAAACGGATGGAAGATATCACACAAAAAGAACGAAACAATAAGTCCAGACGGAAAACAACACCACGTTTCCGTGAACACAAGTGTAAGTCGTCGACTAGTGTGAATTCCAGGCAAATCCGTGGTCTGGCGGCATCCATAATGATCCAAAACAGTATAGAAATGTAGACTCTGACAAACGACGCAAGAACATGGCGGACACATTGAGGGTGATAACAATTTAAACTGTTATTTACTTCCACTGGTTAAATAATATGAATGTATGCCATAATAAATCCCTTACCCCACTGAATGTGTTGATGTTCATCCATCACATGTGATGAAGACCACTCTCTTTGTTCAGCCGTGTGGACAGTCTTTTCTCTTGTGTTTCGCTGAAATTGATGACTTGCGAAGTGATTTGGATTAAAGTGAGGAAGAAACTGCGACTTTTGTCAACCTCACTCTCTGGTTCTGAGCTACCTTTGGTCAGTTGCAAGATTTTATCGAGACGATTGGATATAACACAGAATGCAGATTTTTCCTCAGGGTTTACTCCCGAAGCCATTTCCGTAAACAGGTATCCCACAAGACAGCCTAGGGTGATGCAATTTATTGTTGTGTGTCGTGCCTTTCCTATAAACGCAAGAGGTCGTAGGGACATCAGTCAGCGTGTAAATGATGTGCTGGATATCTCACCAGGACTGTGTTGTAGTCCATTATAGTCATGTCTAAATTTCACATAAATCCTGACACTGTGTGCAGCTTAGGTGAATGGTGCTATCTCGTGAAGTTCAGCCATGTGAACTAGACCGTGAAAATACGACACAGGTCAAAGTGTAGTACTATTTCATATAGCCGATGTCCAATCCAGGATAATCGGAGGAAAGAAAACACAAACAACGAACGAAATAACCAGATCAAATGGAAAACAACGACACGTTTCCGTGAACACAAATATCAGTCGTCGATTAATTTGAATTTCGGTCTAATCCGTGGCCTGTATTTCTAAATTGAACTAAAACACCGGAGCAATGTAGACCCGCAGCTGTACCATCTTTGCTGATCTACATCAATACACTGAATATGTTGTAATAGATCCACTACCACATTGAGTGTATGTCGTAATAGATCCACTGCCACACTGAATATATGTCGTAATAGATCCACTGCCACACTGAATATATGTTGTAATGGATCCACTACCATATTGAGTGTATGTCGTAATAGATCCAGTACCACGCTGAATGTTATAATAGATCCACTACCACATTGAGATGATGTTGTAATAGATCAACCACCACACTGAGTGAATAAGGTTTGAAGACTCTCCAACTCTTGCTCTGGCAGAACCTACCATTCAAACAGGCCTCAGAAAATGCATAGCAGCGCATGAGATGCAGCGGTCAGCGACCCATAGCTGACTGCTAGCGTCAGGGCCAGCGAACCAGAGCTGCCAAGACCCTTCTGCACCTCCACGCGGTGATCATGGATAACAGGCTGCAACAGGGCAGACTGGCTAAGGAGAAGGAATCGAAGAGTGAATGCTCACCCAGTACTCAGAAAATGCTTGCTGAAGTCGGATGTGTTGGACCGAAAGGTGCAAATATCGCAGTCAAGCTGTAAACTATGACACAACGCATTCCGTTCTCTGGACTACATTCTGCTACTTAATCCCCTTTCAGGGTTTGGTAGCGGGAGATTGAGAACGAACAAAGCCAAGCCAAGCCAAACAGGCCTCAACTATGTTGAGTGTGGTGTGGCCTACTCTGTTTGAAAGAAAGCACATAATTCACATCTGACTAGAATGAATCTCGTTTTCTCGAGAATCAGAGCGAGAAGAAATATAAGTCTGACTGTATGAAAAATGCAAATAGGGAAAGATATATTGTGTACGTGTGTATGTGAGGATGATTTAATTGCTAAGTGTTCTATTTTATTATAAAAGCTGTGGTGAACGTACTTTGTTTTAATTTGCCAACCATCCTTCAGCCTACCATTGCCTGTATTATCACAATTAATAGCTTTTTCATGGTGTCAATTTGTTTTAATTTATTTGGCGTTGGCCTTATTTCTCTATTTTTCAAGAGGTGTGCGTTGCACTACGGTTTTTATTTTCCGCCTGTTGGCCTAGTGCATCCGATTTAGGCATTCATTTTATGTAATGGTATCAATTAATTCTACACTTGATGATATATCAGACAATGTCTATGATATTATCAATATTTCTATTTTACTGACTGATGTTTTATACCCAGTATTTTAAATGTACCTGTTACTTAACTACAGTTGATACTGGCATGTATTCTTACGTGTGAGTATTATTTGCGTTGTAGACAAGATCGCCTACTGTTAGACGAGTATATGTATTTAGCGGACACATGGAGCACGATCCAGGTCATACAATAAAGACTCCAGGTCTTCATTAACAGATTTATACGAAGAATAATGGGCATAAAGTGGCAGGACATGGTGGGGAAAGAAGCCAACAACAGCCACTAGAACAACACATCAAGCAATGAAATACATCGGGCTGGATTAGACATACACTACGGAAGACACCATCCAACACCGCCATAGAAGTCCTCAAGGAAAGCGCCAGAAAGAGAGAGCCAGAGAGAGAGAGAGAGGAGTAGACCAAAAAAAAGTACACGGAAAAGAGAATGTGAGAATGAACTAAGATTACATTATTACACCTATAGAATAGCTGAGGGAGAGCTGAGAGACTGGCAGAAGTGGAATGTTCGTGGACTATGTAGCTATTGTTGGGGTCAGGTGAGGGCTGAGAGACGGGGTGGAGTGGAATGATGGCAGATAATGTAGCTATTGTTGGATTCAGGTGAGGGCTGAGAGACGGGGTGGAGTGGAATGATGGCAGATAATGTAGCTATTGTTGGGGTCAGGTGAGGGCTGAGAGACGGGGTGGAGTGGAATGATGGCAGATAATGTAGCTATTGTTGGGGTCAGGTGAGGGCTGAGAGACGGGGTGGAGTGGAATGATGGCAGATAATGTAGCTATTGTTGGGGTCAGGTGAGGGCTGAGAGACGGGGTGGAGTGGAATGATGGCAGATAATGTAGCTATTGTTGGGGTCAGGTGAGGGCTGAGAGACGGGGTGGAGTGGAATGATGGCAGATAATGTAGCTATTGTTGGGTTCAGGTGAGGGCTGAGAGACGGGGTGGAGTGGAATGATGGCAGATAATGTAGCTATTGTTGGGGTCAGGTGAGGGACGGGGTGGAGTGGAATGATGGCAGATAATGTAGCTATTGTTGGGGTCATGAAGGGACTAGGAGGGGGGTGGGGGGAGGAGTAGTGGAGTCGTCCTATAATAGTTCAATAGTGATGAACTGGCAGCACAACGTCTTCCATATACAGCAATAATATCCGTGTCTAGAAGATTCGATTATTATCGACACGATGTTTGTAAAGAAATTGCGTTAAGTACTCGGAAAACAAAATTAGTAGGGTGCACTTATTGCGACAGAGTAACACAGCGTGGAAAAGTGCTGGAGGTACAAGGTTCTATTCCTTCTATCTGCATATCTCAGCGCACCCAGCTGTAAATGAATACATGACTTACTATTTGGAGAGTAAAACGCAGCCATGAAGGGAACGTGTCATGAAATGCTCAGGTGTAGTACAATGAAGTTTCTAACACTTAATCCCGGCCATCAGTGTCTGAATGGGACTACCTTGACCTTGTCAGTACTGTCACTGACTGTGTTGCTTGTTGACAGATCGATAGTTAATGACGTTTGAGTTTTAAATTGCATGTTAGCGAGATCGATAAAAAGCTTCGTTTATTGAATATTATAAATAAAATACAATTTGAGACTGTCAATAAGTAAATTAGTTGATGATTTATAAATAATGGCAATATTACTTTCGTTTATATAATTATTAACGTCAAGGTAGCCCATAGTAAACATTGCTGTCGGGGATGAAGTGTAAATATTTATTGTACTAAGCTACAGCTGTCTTTTTTAAGATGCGGAGCGGGGGGGGGGGGTTTAGGGTGGGGGGGGGGGGGAGGGTCCGTGGGCGAATTCTCTTAGAGAAAACTAGCTATGCATTTACAGCTGAGTTAACTGGATTGTGTCGATAGCGATTGTCGAATTTGGCATCTTTATCGAGATATGCTTGCACTCGACCACTACGATACTCGGGCGCTCCATATCAAACATATGTCCCCTCCCTGGTTCCCCCTTATAACTGTTAAACCAATGAACGTAATTTAACACACGTTGGCATGGACATGTCTTGGTGTGTGAGAAACATAATCAGCTCAAATTAAATGTTGCAAGTAGTCACCATTGGCATCCAGGTATGCCTGCACACGCCTCTTCATGTTACGGAAGGTATTCACCAACGCACCAGGTGTTGCAGACAAAGATCATCGTAGTCCAACTGGTTCACAACATATACATGTCAAATTATATTGAATTATTTTCATTGTTTTAAAATTGTAAGAGAAAACCAGGGACCGGTAGCGAGTGGGGCAGTAAGTGTAGGTAGACACATACCCGCGCGCGCAAACTCTTGCTATAATTAATATGAGATCATTATGTTTCTCGCACACCAAGGTATTAGATTAGCTAAAATTATATAAATAATAGTAATAATCAGAAAATGTTTATACACACAATACTAGCAATAGTGATAATAGTTTAAAGGTCAGTCCCATGGCAACAATTGCTGGTGGGAATGGACGTAACACTTCATGTACTAATCCACTATGTGAGGTTGTGTGGCCAGTTCCTTCCTTACTGTGTTTACCTTCCCCTAAACTCATACGTCAAGCACCCATTTACAGCTGGGTCGACTGGAGCGGTTGTACCAGGCACGAACCACAGCCCGGATTTGTTTCTGTCCGTCCGTGAATTCGAACCCTGGAATGATTCAATCTCACAGTGCCAGCTCACTATTGACTAAGCTACACGCTGCACAAAAATAGTATTTAAACATCAATTTATATTAATATTGAGAATCGTTTATATTACATCTATAATAGTGCTATTCGTTTTAGTCTAAATGATATGAATAACAGCAATAACCCTATGAGTTTTATTAAATGTCAATCGTAAAATTAATCATAACAGTCTATATAACATCGAAATAGTATATAACATACAATTAATAGCAATATTTATATTATCAGTAACATTAACAGTCAGAGTTGTTTATATTATATAAATAACATTGATAACCCGATTAGTTTAAATTTTGTCAAATAAACGGTAACATAAATTGATGTTGAATGTGTGAGTAGGTGTGAATTTTTCTCTACTGACAAATAAATTCAGATTATATTAACCTTCCCCGTGTCCTTTCTTATTGTAGATAGTAGAGCTGTGAAAGAAAATTCAAGACTGTATTGTCAACAACAACAGTAGAGCAGCACCAAGCTAGAAGCCTTGACAAAGAAGTTCACGCCCACAATAAGAAGAATTCAGGATGAGGTAGGGAATACCATTACTGGGGAAAAAGATGTCATGCAGAGATCGACGGAATATTGCTCCAAGTTGTACAACATGCAGTCCTCTAGGGATCCTAGAGATGATGTAACCTCAGCAGACCAACAAGAAGAGGAAGAGAACTTTAGCACCATGCGTGAAGAAGTTGAGGTGGCGATTAGATCTCTTAATAAGGGTAAAGCGGCCGGAGTGGATAACAAACATACCAGGCGAAATATTGATCCTTGGAGTGGTGATTGATTTTCTAACAAGAATCTGTAACATGATTTGGAAGACGGGAGAATGGTCTACAAGCTGGACCTAATTTTTGATTATAGTGATACCAAAGAAGAGCAATCTTCAAAAGTGTCAGAATTACAAAATCAATAGTCTGATTAGCCATGCCAGTAAAGTTATGCTCAAAGTTTTCCTTAACAGACTACAGATGAGAGCAGAAGAAATTATTGCTGAAGAACAAACGGGTTTCAGAGCAGGTCGCAGCACACTAGAGCAAATGTTTAACCTTCGTTTGATCAGCGAAAAATATACTCAGCACAAATATAAATTGTACCAGGTCTTCATTGATTTTAAAAAGTCTTTTGATAGGGTTTGACATGAGGTCCTATGGCAAACCCTGCGCAAGTACAAGATAGGATGGTGGTTCACCCACGTCATTAAGAAACTATACTCCTATGCCAGAAGTGCAGTTTTCCTCAACAGGACCACAGGTGAGTGGTTTCGCACGACAATCGGCGTTTGTCAGAGTTGTGTCATCTCTCCGACACAGCTCAATGTTTTTATAGAACGCATTATGTCATTGGAAGAACACGTAGTGACGGTCAACATAGATGGACGCTTTCTCACCAACCTCCGGTTTGCCAAAGATATTACCGGTCTGGCTGGATCAGAGTCTGAACTTGTGAGCGTAGTCGCATGCTGCCCAGAAATGTGATATGGTATATATCAGTATAGAGAAGAGTAAGATCACGGACAACGTCCGCGAACATATGGAAAGTGTTACGCGTTTCAAATATCTGAGAGCAAACATGAATGCGGAGGGGTCTGGAGCGGAGATCCAGACAAAAACAGCGATGGCCAAGGTCGCCCTGACCACATTGCGAATAGTCTGGAAAGACAAGAACATTAGCCTGAAATCGAAGCTGACTTTAATGTATACAATGATCACCTGGGTATACCTTTACGCGTGTGAGACTTGGACTTTGACGGCTACCCTAGAACGTAACATTTGAACATTTAACATTTAACAATAGAAATGAGATGCTTGCGAAGAATTCTTCGTATTTCATATTTGGATCGTGTTACAAACGACAGTGTTCTTAAAACTGTTAGGAAAGAACTAGGCCAATATAAAAACTCATTGACTATAATAAAAACACAAAAATTGACATGGTATGGACATGTGTCAAGATCGATGGGGCTGTCCAAAACTGTCCAGCAAGGCGCTGTGCCTGAGAAGCGTAGTAGAGGGAGACCAAACAAGGGATGGGATAACAACATTAAAGAGTTGAGGGAAGGCCTATAGCTGAAACTAACACCCTGGAGTACAATCGAGACGTATCGCGTGAACTTCTTCTTCTTCTTCTTCTTCTTCTTCTTCTTCTTCTTCCTCGTTCATCTTCAGACCTCAACTTCAATGACTCTAACGAAGGCGGTAGTCAACTCAAGGATCTGCACACTTCCGTACAGCATCTCGTGGAAGGACACTGGCTGTTGCCAAATGCTACTTCTTTTGTCGGTATACAGTGGACAGGACTGCAAAATATGTTCTGCCTTTATGGGGGCTGTGCCGCAGGCACAAAGGTCTGTAGTACCAATCCTGAACTTGTTGTACAGATGGCATCTAAGACTGTTGTGACCTGGACGTAGCCGGAGAATTATCACCTGGTCTCGCCTGGAGAATTGATGGTAGGTATGGCGTGAACTGGTTCCACTGCAACAGCTGTGCCTCAATGACCTTCAAGGTTATGGGTCTGATGATGATGATGTGTTAACCTCGAGGCTAACAGGAGCCTCATTTGTAAATTACCCCAGCCATTATTGTCCTTGGTAGTTTGTCTCATCTCTCGCCCCACGCTCTACATTTAGTGCACAGGGTGCCAAATATGTTTAGGATCTTTGCCCCAGATAAACAAAAATAGGAACCCAGCAGTGTTGGATGAGGGGTTCCTCGATGAGAAGTTATGCCAGAGAGTATGGGTGAATTGCTGTTGAAAATCTGAATTCTAAATTAACAAATATAAGTTTATTTCCAAAGTAAAACTGGCCTATTTATGTTAACCCAGATTTGTGTTATGCCTTCTGCTGTGTGACATGACGCCGAAAGTCTGATTCGGCGGAAGGAGAGGAAATGACGTGATCAATTATATTTTGACTCTTAAAACTGGAGGAGGAGGGGAGAGGGTGCTCGATGGTGAAATGTGTGCGAGTAAATACGACACTAGTCCTGAAATGCTTGGCCCTAAAGCAATATTTATAATTCTAGACGCCTTCGCGACCTACCGCCCGAGATTAGTTGTGCTCTGAGTACATTCATCTTAATCAAGATTTAGATTAGTGGCGTCGTTCAAAGTCTGTTGACAATGAAGCGACAGAAGCCAAATAGGACGAGCAAGTTTCAGATTCTGACTAGCGTAGCCAATATAGCAATTATACAGTATTCCGTATCGGGTGTTGTTGGTGCATCATTATCATGTGTCGTAACTTGTGACGTTTAAAATCATTTGCCACTAAAACCATCATAGGAACATCTCATAGTTTCCGATTAGTTAATCAATTCTACAATAAAGTCAATTTCTCAGTAGGTGTCACATGGCCTATTATCTCGCCTTCATTGCAGACAAAATAACAACACAACTGGCAATATAACTCCTTATCAAAGGTATAAAAAAAAGTATCACTGATGTTGTTTTGTTGACAACCGCGCTGAAAAGGTCAACCATGGCCTACTTGAGATAGGCCGTCTGACTCACTGAGAAAATTCCTTGAAGTCACATTCCACGGCCGACTAAAGAATGGAACTTATATTGTGCCAAGGTTCATGATCAATCATTTCCCCACACAGAGAAACAAAACAATTTCAAGGTACAAAACACAACAAATCACTGTTGAAAGTGATCCTTTCACAGAATCCTGCCCTGAAACCAACTGGATATCCATCTTTTTTTTCCGAAAACGCTATTATAGTTGCACTGATAGTTGATACATGCAAGTTGCATTATTTAGCTAGCCTTGGAATTTGACGTTTCAAAGGGATTTCTCCGTGAGTCAGAAGGCATGTATTTACAGTAGGCTGTGGGGGTCAACTGTACACTGGACTTGTCGGTCAACTGTACACTGGACTCATCGGTCAACTGTACACTGGATTTGTCGGTCAAATGTACACGGGACTTGTCGGTCAACTGTACACTGGGCTTGTAGGTCAACTGTACATTGGACTTGTCGATCAACTGTACACTGGACTTGTCGGTCAACTGTGTATTGGACTTGTCGATCAACTGTACATTGGACTTGTCGGTCACACTTTAAGACCTCGCCTTGTGCTTTCACAAATGTGGGTACCAGCTTACTGTGGATCCTGTACGATGCAGTCAGACGAGCGAGATAGTGTGTGGCATAGCGACACGCGGATACCATACGCTGGACACCTTAGATTGAGGTCAAGCTTTTTATTTTTTAATTTGCTATTGGCATGATGGATCTCCGTACATGTAGCATAGGTCCCATGACCGCTGAACACTTGTTGCTGACTTTCAAAAAATCTTCAAGGAGGAAAGTTAAGACACATGACTAAAACCCGTGCCACTGCATGAGAAGCTGTTTTACAGTATTGGAAGCCTGGATGTGACAGTTGGTTTTGTTAGAGTCGTAGATGTGGATGTCTGATGACGAACTTGGAACTAGAAGAACTTAAATATAAATGTTGCGGCCTATGGGATACTGGAAGATGCCCTATTCTCTTGGGAACACATGCCCATGAGGAGAATCACCGAGCCAGGCTAGAAACAGGGATAGTCAGTTCTCTCTGGTCAAGAATGGCTGCAAGATAAGACAACATTAGCTTACTAACATCACGACAGTTTACTTAAAGAACGCCGTAAATAAAAATAATATAGACAGCATTTTGCCTATTGATGTCTACTGGAATCATTTATTGATTTGATAAATAAAGGTCGCTTGCTTCGACAGTCGTATTCAGAATACGCCATTAAATAAAAACACACAATAAAAACGATTAAAAAAACACACTGGTCTATACCGGGGTTGGAACCCTCAGTGTTTGTGTGAATGTTTCTATGAGTATGTTTGTGAGTGTGTGTGTGAGTGTTTGTGTGAGTGTGTGCGTGAGTTTGTGAGTGTGTGTGAGTGTAAGTGTTTGTGTTAGTGTGTGTGTGAGTGTTTCTGTAATTGTGTGTGTGAATATTTCTGTGAGTGTATGTGTGAGTGAGTGTGTGTTTGTGTGAGTGTGTGTGTGAGTGAGTGTGTATGTGAGTGTTTGTGTGTGTGTGAGTGTAAGTGTGTGTGTGAGTGTGAGTATTTATGTGAGTGTATGTGTGAGTGTGTGAGTGTTTGTGTGTGTGTGAGTGCGAGTGTGTGTGCGAGTGTTTGTGTGAGTGTTTCTGTGAGTGTGTGTGTGAGTGTGAGTGTTTGTGTCAGTGTGTGTGAGTGTGTGTGTGAGTGTTTCTGTTAGTGTGTGTGTGAGTGTGAGTGTTTGTGTCAGTGTGTGTGAGTGTGTGTGTGAGTGTTTCTGTGTGTGTGAGTGTTTGTATGAGTGTGTGTGTAAGTGTTTGTGTGAGTGTGTGTGTGAGTGTTTCTGTTAGTGTGTGTGTGAGTGTGAGTGTTTGTATCAGTGTGTGTGAGTGTGTGTGTGAGTGTTTTTGTTAGTGTGTGTGTGAGTCTTTATGTGAGTGTATGTGTGAGTGTGTGTGCTTGTGTGAGTGTGTGTGTGTAAGTGTGTGTGTGAGTGTTTGTATGAGTGTGTGTGTAAGTGTTTGTGTGAGTGTGTGTGAGTGTGTGTGTGAGTGTGTGTGTGAGTGTGTGTGAGTGTGTGTGTGTGAGTGTGTGTGTGAGTATGTGGGAGTGTTTGTGTGAGTGTTTGTGAGAGTGTGTGTGTGAGTGTGTGTGTGAGTGTTTGTGTGAGTGTGTGTTAGTGTGTGTGAGTGTGTGAGTGAGTGTGGGTGTGAGTGTGTGTGAGTGTTTGTATGAGTGTGTGTAAGTGTTTGTGTGAGTGTGTGTGTGAGTGTGTGAGTGTTTGTGAGAGTGTGTGTGTGAGTGTGTGTATGCGTGTTTGTGTGAGTGTGTGTGAGTGTGTGTGAGTGAGTGTGTGTGTGAGTGTGTGTGAGTGTTTGTATGAGTGTGTGTGTGTAAGTGTTTGTGTGAGTGTGTATGAGTGTGTGTGTGAGTGTGTGTGTGAGTGTGTGTGAGTGTGTGAGTGAGTGATTTTGGCCAAACTTCCAGAGCACGTTCCGACCCCCCAGCTCTTGAAACAGGCCATGAATATTAGGGGTGTTAAGCAGCCCTCTCAAACACGGTCCCGTGGCCGTCCTCGCACCTCCTGGATGAGCCAAATATAAATGACATTACACTCACTGCGTGCAGCCTGGACCACTGATTTTCATGGTCTACACGGTCGACTGGCGCAACGAGTCGTCGTTGCCTACTACTACAACTGCCATTATTACTACTACTAGTGCTGCTGCTTCTGCTGCTGATACTACTGCTACTACTACTACTATTACTATTACTACTGCTGTTGCTGCTACTACTACTACTCCTACTGAGGTTAAAGACTTGTGCAATTAAAGATATGTAGGATTGAAGACCAGTATTAAAGACTTACAGACAACAGTAGAATAGTGCAGCTGACATTACCACAAATAATAAGTGTCGTTGATTATCTCGCGTGTGCTCGCTCAAAGAAATGTAAGCTTTTGAAATTACAAAGAATAAAATAATGCGGACGTTACTTTTCAATTCGTACAATTTCTTGACAAGTATCCAATGGATTGACAGTAGCGATTATAGTGTAGCGAACGAGGGAGTGGGATGGTCATGGCATGAGTGGGTGTTAACTATTCCAGTAGTGTCTCTGCAAATATTTGTCTCTTTACCCAATTATAGGCCCGGTTGAAAGGGATAGGGATACTGTAACCTTCCAAGCATGTCATGTTAAAAAAAACTAATAAAGAGGATTATACATAGGACTGGCTACCTCATTATGTAACCACATTATTATTAAAAGCAAACTACTGCAAACGCACGGACACTGAATACCTGTCGAGATACTAGCTGTAGTGGCTGCTCTATTGTTTACTTGAAGTGAAAGGGCGAATCATTAACAACCCCAGAATGTTGTCTTCCTCAGCCGATTCCAACATTGGGCATGCAGTCTTCCTCAGACGATTCTAACATTGGGCATGTTGTATTCCTCAGATTATTCTAACATTGGACATGTTGTATTCCTCAGACCTTTCTAACATTGGCCATGCAGTCTTCCTCAGACTATTCTAACATTGGGCATGTTGTATTCCTCAGACCTTTCTAACATTGGCCATGCAGTCTTCCTCAGACTGTTCTAACATTGGGCATGTTGTCTTCAAACCATCAAAACCCTAGTTCTTCTTCAGGCTCATTGACCACACCGGATGTTTGCTCATTGTCCTCTCTTAGGTACAAAACCTTTTTGCTTATTAAAAATAATGTTTCCTTTCTTAAATATTTAATAATCTCTAACATCTCATACTTGGCTTAACAGGCAAGGCGTGCCGTTTGTAATATGCGTTTAAATTATCAACAACAATGTTTTGTAACTTCGTTTTGAAATTGTCCCAACGCCACCTAACGAGAAGCCACTCTGTGAGTATGGTCACTGGCGATATACTCAAGAACCATTACAACAGATTGAAGGAGAGCGTTGCCATCACGTCTTCGAGCTACAGGGGGAACAATAGTCCACGTGGAATCGACAGTCGGGTGTTGACGTGAAGCATGAACTAGATCCACACATGGATACACTCTAGCGCCAGTCAAGTTGAGGATGTTGAGCAAAAGATGATTGAATCAACAACCAAGATTACTAAATCTGTTCTGTCATTTTATGTATTTTCACTGCCCACTAGACATATTAATTGATGCTCAGCCTCTGTCAGAAAATGCCGAAAGGTGGAATATTGATGGTTTCTGTAGCCCATTGGTTGTACACATTCAAGTTCTGTCCTCTAATGCACACCCCCCCCCCCCTTTTTTCTTCAACCTCTGCTCAGACGGACAATAAGTTTAGAGATGTCCGGCAGTACATTCAGGAGTATTCGTAAGGGACAAGGATTATGCAAACCTGAGCTGAAATATATTTTACTTTGTGGCAAGAATACAGTCCCAAGTTCCGATGATGTGCAGTGTTGCCACATCATGCATCTGGGTAAGACAGTTGTTGGAAATGTTGTGAAGGAAATCAATACCACTACAGAGAAGGTAGCAGTGTCTGGGGACTAACTCCATAGCCTTCTATGCCCACTCCCTAAAGATGGCAAGCACTTCACGCTTCTCGGCAACTATGAACGAATCACCCTACTGAAGATCTTAAGAGAATAGTGAACAGAAAAAAATAATTTCCCTTTCAGAAAATGAGTACATTTTACCAGATACTATGATACGTTACAGACCAGCCAATAAAGCTGGGATTATTGCGAAATTTGCGAATGATGTGTATGAGGACATTCAGTTCAGAAATGAAACAGTCCCAGTGGCTACGGATCTGGAAGTTTCATATAACAGGGTCGACTGTGGGACAGTGATGCACTGTTTGAAGAAGTGGGAAATCAACTCATGACTCGAGAGCTGGACATCAGCTGTCCTGGTAGGACAATCAGTTGTACTTCACTTGGGTTCTTGGACATCAGCTGTCCTGGTAGGACAATCAGTTGTACTACACTTGGGATATCCTGGACATCAGAACCGATGAGAAAGTGTCCAGGATTGCCATAGACGCTCTTTTCTTCCCTCTGCCGTTCAACATCTACAAGATGAAAGTGGCCAACATTTAACCCACAGGACCAAGGCCAACATTGGCGCTTGACGATGGTGTCTAGACATTTATGACTGGCTCAGGCGAGTATTTAAAAAAAATTTTTTTTTGGATTCGCTTTATTTCGCCATTCCCGAATGCGGTGTGCGTTGCACTATGTTTTTATTTTGCGCGTGTCGGCTCAGTGCATCCGACTTCGTCATTCATTTTATGTAAGCTTTTGCTTCGTCCTGCATTTTCTAAGGGTTTGCTTTCCCGGGGTAACGGCCGGTCCGGTGATTGGGGAGCTAACTCAGTACCTTCGGGTTGTGAGCCGTGTCACTTAACCACTAGCCAACGCCCCCTAGGCATAATAAGACGGTTAGAGACATCCAGGAGACCTTTCAGGAAATATTAAAGGGATTTTAGGATTGCTGGTCCCAAATCAATCTTAGCAAGGCATATGTAATGTTTTGGTTCTTGAACAAATCTATAATGAAACCTGATCTCACGGGGGAAGGAGGGGGTGGGGGGTGGGGGGTGGGTGTGTTGACTTTGATGGATATGTCATTAACAGGTGTGACAGATTGAAATACCTCGAAGTAACACGTGATCTCATAAATGAACCATGTCGATCAGACAATACAAAGATGAAAGCAAGGCATGGGAGCACTCAAGCCTGTGACAGTTCCAAACGTGGAATACTGACTACACTTCATCCTGTATCGTCAGCTGGATCTATAAACTGCTTATCGTGGACTGGACATACATACTCTATCAAGATCACAGTGTGAAAGAATGGAACACATCTAGAATTAAGAAAATCGACTAGTTTTTGGTTGTGCTGGAGATATCCTGATTTTGAATATGATGTACACGCTTTGTCTTCTGTCTGTGGAATCCATTTATGGATTGACACACATCAAAACATATATGCGGTTACTGCAGACAATAGTCAAACGCTGTACAATAACATCTCAGACATCAAGGGAACAGGAATTAAAAAAAGTGATTTCATGGATGAACGGTTAGACACGTGACTAAAGTTGAAATGATAGTCAAGAGAGAAGAATTGGTCAAAACAAATGATAACATCTAAAATTAACACAGACTCGTAAAAACCGTAGATAGGGAGGGAACGCAGAATGTGGTGCAATTGGAAAGCAAAGCTCGAGCTTAACTATATGATAAGTCTTAACACAGTCAAGATAATAATGCTGTCATATATACCGATACATCAGTGCTATGTATTTGCAAATCAGGTTAAGACTTCTCTTCTAAAGTGGGCTCAGATGTTGTTGCTTGGCATATCGGGAAATCACGAAAACCCTCCAGAATGAGTACAGAGATAGAGACAGTGACCTCAACTCTGGGATAGTTATTTCATCCCTCTTCAACAAAAGCAAGTATTGTGTCAGACTCCAAAAGTAAGAAGGGCTGGCTGAAGCATGAGTATACAGCAACTGTAGACCTACAATGGCTGGATGAGACATGAGTATACAGCAGCTGTAAACCTACAATGGCTGGATGAGGCATGAGTAGACAGCAGCTGTAGACCTACAATTGCTGGCTGAGGCATGAGTAGACAGCTGTTGTAGACCTACATTGGTTGGCTGAGACATGAGTAGACAGCAGCTGTAGACCTACAATGGCTGGATGAGGCATGAGTAGACAGCAGCTGTAGACCTACAATGGCTGGATGAGGCATGAGTAGACAGCAGCTGTAGACCTACAATGGCTGGCTGAGGCATGAGTAGACAGCTGTTGTAGATCTACATTGGTTGGCTGAGACATGAGTAGACAGCAGCTGTAGACCTACAATGGCTGGATGAGGCATGAGTAGACAGCAGCTGTAGACCTACAATGGCTCGCTGAGGCATGAGTAGACAGCAGCTGTAGACCTACAATGGCTGACTGAGGCATGAGTAGACAGCTGTTGTAGACCTACATTGGTTGGCTGAGACATGAGTAGACAGCAGCCGTAGACCTACAATGGCTGGCTGAGGGATGAGTAGACAGCAGCTGTAGACATACAATGGCTGGATGAGGCATGAGTAGACAGCAGCTGTAGACCTACAATGGCTGGATGAGGCATGAGTAGACAGCAGCTGTAGACCTACAATGGCTGGATGAGGCATGAGTAGACAGCAGCTGTAGACCTACAATGGCTGGATGAGACATGAGTAGACAGCAGCTGTAGACCTACAATGGCTGGCTGAGGCATGAGTAGACAGCTGTTGTAGATCTACATTGGTTGGCTGAGACATGAGTAGACAGCAGCTGTAGACCTACAATGGCTGGATGAGGCATGAGTAGACAGCAGCTGTAGACCTACAATGGCTCGCTGAGGCATGAGTAGACAGCAGCTGTAGACCTACAATGGCTGGCTGAGGCATGAGTAGACAGCTGTTGTAGACCTACATTGGTTGGCTGAGACATGAGTAGACAGCAGCTGTAGACCTACAATGGCTGGATGAGGGATGAGTAGACAGCAGCTGTAGACATACAATGGCTGGATGAGGCATGAGTAGACAGCATCTGTAGACCTACAATGGCTGGCTGAGGCATGAGTAGACAGCAGCTGTAGACCTACAATGGCTGGCTGAGGCATGAGTAGACAGCTGTTGTAGACCTACATTGGCTGGCTGAGTCATGAGTAGACAGCAGCTGTAGGCCTACAATAGCTTTCTGAGGCATGAGTAGACAGCAGCTGTAGACCTACAATGGCTGGCTGAGACAGGAGTAGACAGCAGCTGTAGACCTACAATGGCTGGTCTGGATACAATGCTCTGGAAATGCTGGGATTCAATGCAACGGTAGAGCGGACATCGAGGCATTACAAGTGCCCATCAATAATAATAATAATAATAATGTTCGCCTAGGCGTCTGAGACCGTTGCGTCGGTCGGCTACATCCATGACCCAGCCGTGACGTGCTTCCAGGCTGGAGAAAGAGGTTAGTTAGTTAGTTGCCCATCGCAAGCGAAGATGTCGACAACGTCAGACATTTTTATTCAGATATGACTGTACAGTTCGATTTGAGCGTGGCTCTACCGCGCGTAGGGCACACATGAACAGCATTTTTAATTGGGCAGTCTTGCATTCTTTCCTTTCGCGCAGCTTGCTTTTATTGCGCCTCAGTGATGGTCCTTTGCTCATCGGTGCAAGCATCATGTGTGACGGCAGTCTGAGCGGTTCGAAGTAAGCAGCTCCCAGTCAGCAACATCAATGGAGAAACTTTTCAAAGAAACTTTTAGAGTGTCTTTGTATCGTTTATTTTGTCCAACCCTGCGATAGCTGTCCTGTCCTGAGGTCCTCCTACAACAGTTGTTTAGGGAGGCGCTCATCTGACACGCGAACAATACGCCCTGTCCATCTAATCTGGGCTCTCTGTTGCAGCATATGGATGCCAGCGAGTCTAGCCCTTCTGAGGACTTCAGAGTTGGGCACTTTGTCCTGCCAAGCGATCCTGAACAGTCTGCGGAGACAGTTTACATGGACATGAATAAGTTTCCTGACATGCCTGCTATAGACTGTCCATGTTTCGCATGCGTACAGATGGGTGGTTAGTACAACAGCACGATACATACTAATCTTGGTGGCAACACTGATTCCCTGCCGGTCCCAAACATTTTCTCGTAGTCTTTCAAAAGCGGCACTCGCCTGATTTTTGTCCTAATGAAGATCTTTTTGCCCATTATTGGCACATTGGATATTGATAGAAGTGACATGTTGAAGTATGTGAATGATGGTCTGTTGTATAATGACAATGCAATAAATGAATCATCAATTGACGACTGCCACACTTCTTGATATAGAAATGAGGATCACGCAGAGTTTGATCAGTGAGAGGACGGAGCAAGACTTTACAATCAATGACAAGCTTTATCACCCATCATCATTCACACACTTCGCTGTTTGCTGAGGGAAACTGAGCAGACCATGGGCATTCTGGGTTATGCAGTAATGGGGATTCTTCGGATCAGAACAGAACTACATTTTCATTTATTTACCAAATAAACACATATTGTGTCTAGTGCTGACGGCATATTTAGCATGACTCACCGCTGGCAGTTTTATCATGACTTGCCTGCTCCTGGCAAATTTTTCTTGACTTGCCCCTGGAAACATTTTTCATGACTTGCCCCTGGCACATTTTTCATGACTTGCCCTGGCACATTTTTCATGACTTGCCCCTGGCAGATAACATATGACTTGCACCTGGCACATTTTTCATGACTAGCCCCTGGCACATGTTATATCACTTGTCCCTGACACATTTTTCATGACTTGTCCCTGACACATGTTTCAGGGCTTGTCCCTGACACATATTGTATGACTCTCCTCTGGCACATTTTTCATGGCCTGACCTTATCGCATTTGTCATGGCTCTCACTTACCTCATTTGTCACGACTAGCCCCTGGAACATTTTCCATGATTCGCCATTGATACATTTTTCCTGTCTCGTCTCTGGCACATTTTCAGGGTTCGTCTCTGGCACATTTTCAGGGCTCGTCTCTGCCCAATTTTATTGGCTCATCCCTCCAGCTAAACAAAATAGACACGCCACTGCATCACAATCGTGAGTTTATTTTCGGAAAAAAATGTATGTTATACACTGAACGATCTCTCGTGAAAACCTTTCATCGTGTGTTTCCTGAAGTCAATCTTCAGAACTAAAGCGAACTGCTATACTAAATGCTGAACTTCAAACAATAACGTTTATATAGAGAGGATATATTTATCAGAATGTGGAGAAAATGAGGAGGAATTCTTTATTTGAAGATTCCTCAGATTGATTTCTCTTGTCGATTTTCAAATAAAAATTATGCGGTTTTAAAACTTCGATTTTTCGTCATTAGTCTGCAGAAAGCAAAGTGGGTCATGAGCGCTCGTGGCTAAGATTGTGAGACAGCTGAAAGAATGAAA
Organism: Ariolimax columbianus; assembly: GCA_036924085.1. Lineage (NCBI taxonomy): Eukaryota > Metazoa > Mollusca > Gastropoda > Stylommatophora > Arionidae > Ariolimax > Ariolimax columbianus. Next base: position 79,829,555 of record JAVGWX010000011.1, on the reverse strand, counting down.
GCCTCCATGATGCAAAATTAGTGGCTTTGAAAATGGAAGAGTGGTGTTAGAGTGGTGTTAGAGTGGTGTTAGAGTGGTGTTAGAGTGGTGTTACAGTGGTGTTAGAGTGGTGTTAGAGTGGTGTTAGAGTGGTGTTAGAGTGGTGTTAGAGTGGTGTTAGAGCAATTCCAGTTTAACCCACAATCAGACCGACCATTAGAAAAAACAGTTAAATAATTCAAAAGATATGCAGAGCGCTGAAGAGTAGATAAACGTAGTATTATTCAGAGAAAAGACACACATACAGACAGGCAGACAGATACGTAGGTAAATCGATAGACGCAGGTTAAGGTGGTTACACGGCAAATAGTGCAGTCGGGGATAAAGTGTGAGATGGTATTTTATAATGTCGCAACGTTTTCTGATGTGCTTGACATTTCTTGCCTCATAAATGTAAGCGAGGATCAATTTACACATGGATAGAGAAGAGTGTGTCGTTGTCGTGGATAAAACCTAGACCATTTACTGCCAGAAAAAAATGTTCTAACCACACTGTCACTCATACGCTGAATGTACATAAATATATACGCGTCTGCCTTTTGAGCAGTTCTGTTATTTATTTGTTCGGTGTTATCCAATAACTTTATCATTCTTCTATTTTGTTGTGATTCAATGTGTATTCAATCTTTCCCCTTTTGGTTCTATTGTTTTCGTATCACGTGTTTCTTTATCACGTGTTTTCATATCACGTGCTTTTATCTGAACATTGTAATCTTTCTTGTTAGTTTTTTTAGGAGATGTCTTGTACTTTTGTTTTCAAATATTATGAAGATTCCACATCACTACAAGCAGGGCAGGACTATAGGTGCTCATTCCTTCATTTGGGTTACCAAATACATGTTTCAGTAACAAAGTAAAGAATATTCCGGACTGGGTTCGGACAAGATGAAGCCTTACTTAACAGTACCGCGAATATCAAATGGTTGTGATATGCTACAATTAAATGGGACTGTACCCTTCTTGCTTTCACGAAGAGATATTATTAATCTTAGCTGTATGTTTGGATATCCTATTTTGGATGGAGAGGATTATGAAGAGTCAATCTCTGCTAAACAAATGAGATGCCTTCGTCAAGTCAATGAACGAGAAATAAAAAGGCTGATTCGGCTCACGTGACTTATTCTAAACTTGCCAAAAAATAATGGCGCTTGTTGATCTTCCAGACCTGAATCTACACCCTGACTCCGGATGAGCAAGCTCAGTCAATTTGTAAAGCCGTTGTAAGATTACTCTCGCGAAGACTTTGCGACAACACTGAGCAGAGATGTACATCGATAGTTATTGCAATCAATTCCATCAAATTTGTTTTTGCATAATGTAAAAATATGTGCAGCTCTCATATTTTTAAGTATAATAGTCTCTGTCCAGCACTCACGTGACATCATATAAAGTGGTTGCAATAGTACATCCTTTCATCGCTTGATCAAATCAGCGTCAAAAGCTGTGGGAATAACCCTATTTCAATAGTAGAGCTCAGAATAGTGATCACCCATCACTCCTTCAACTTTTCTTTGTCTGTTATTTTTTTGCCAGGGATGGATTTGAGTGGTGTTGTTTTCCTACTTATAGGACCAATACTTTTTTTTATATCATCGTACATTTGTCTGTTCTCTGGGTGTTCTGCAGTTTGAATGTTTTCACTGAGCTGTAGCCAATTCGTTGAACATGGCTTCTGGTGGACGTGAAGGTGTGTAGAGCACTTGCATATGGAAGCGGCGTGTATTTATTCAGATCTATTGATATATTATAAATGCAAGGAATCCTCTACAGTAACGACCTCACCACGTTAGTCGAACCGTATCAACTTAACTATCAAATGTATATTAAAACATGCCCAATGCAGCTTAAAAGCATTGCCACAACAAACGAAATCCGATTTTAAATTTACGAGTCCGTATTAAGGTTGTTCTATTTCCATAGTTCTAGTCAAAGACTAGGACTATTTTGTTGAAATGTTTCCACGTGTTCTATCAATATGTTTAATATATAAATAAACCTCATTTAATTGTCTTCTCAAAAAATAATTAAATACCAGCTTAGCTGCAGATAACCATAAGTACAAATACTTGTCACACGCTTTGATTCACATCAACATGTTTTATGTTTATAGATTTGTCTCATGTATCGTGTGTTTCTAATCAACGACTAATTCCTCTTAATTATAATTGTTGATACACACAAACACTTCCCATTGGGTCATGTTTTCACTATACATTTACTATTAACACTGAATGTTTCTTGCTGCGAGACACTGTGAGGACGATAGCGCTCTCTCTGAATTGTCTCTTCGGTCTTCGTCAAAATCGTGTTGGTTCCAATGGGTTCGTGTTTAAGTGCCAGTTCTGCATCGAAGGTCACCAGCAATTGATCTCCAGTGTACGCTATCTCTTTCCGTAATGGTGCAATCCGACAGGCTTTTCTAGCCCACATATAAATGTTATCCACACAATTATAAAGTTGTCTGTATCTTGAACGACTGCCTTCCACTCTACCCTCAGGTATGGTTTTAAAAAAAGAGGTATGTATTGTTACATGACCAAAATCATTTAACTGTCAAACATTAAATCCCGGTCAGTAATTCTATTTTCACCCCCACATCTTTCAATACCTTCCCGTGTGTTTTCTACGTTTTCCAAGAAATGCGACAAAATCTTCGATATACTAACGGCTTCAATTCTGTTTTTCAACTTACATTTCAGTGTTCATGTTTCTGCTCCATAAAGTAATGACGTGTATACACAACACTTGACAAATCTCATTTTCAATGTATGGTTTACCTGTTTGGAATTCAGTACGAGTCGCATGTTGATGAATACCATCGCGATCATGCATATACTCATTCTTATTTCTTTTCCACAGCTGTTTTCTTTCTTCTTACGTGGTCCATTTGGCCTGCATATGGCAAGCCGGTTCAAAAGATTGATGTGATCTTGTAGAGGTGAATCGTCAGTACATTTTGTGTTGCTTAAAATAATCTTGGCAATCCTATGCTCAACTTTAGTCGCCCTTTAAGGCAAAAACATACATCCTGGCAATTGTTGCTCCTTTCTCTTCAATACGTGATATCAGAGTTCATTGGGGAAATTCTTTATCAATAGAAAAATTATATTTGGAGATGCCGACTAACAAAAGCATCTGCCTTCCTGTCTGTATTGTACAATCGTTTCATCAAAATGAAGCCAGTAGTCCAACAACATCTAATCTTGGCTTGGGACATGTTTTTGGCAAATTATTATTTTAAAAGCATAATAAACATCTTTATAACCTTCATCTCTTTCTTATGGAACTGGAGTCTTAATACAAGAGAAGCAGGACGCGTGTTGCCTAGGATTGGAGAAGAGGGGAGAGGGCAGACATCCTCGGAGTATGTTGGCTTAGAACTTATATCGAACTGTTTGATTGAATGATAACCATCGTCTCAACTGTGCGCCTACGCCGTTAGACACGCAAGGGAGGTGCACATGTCTTTTGTGTGTCACATGTATACACATGCTATATACCCGTGAAGGTGCAACCTTCTTTTGTGTATCATCTATGAAAACATGATATTTGCCAGGGAAATATGCAACCTTCTTTTGTGTATCATCTAGGTGAACATGATATTTACCCGGGGAAGATGAATACTTCTATCGTGTTTCATTTGTGTGAACATGATATTTACTCGATGAGGAGGAGGGGACGAGGATACATGTTTCATTCGTGTGCTACCTTTGTGCCTGTAAATATTTTCTATCAATGATCTATTGAGTTTCTAAAATACTCTAACCTGTCTTGTTCTCGACCTTCATCTTGCTCTTCAACCGTCCTGTCTGTTGCTTCTAATCTCCAACGGCTAATAGGTTTGGAGGCATTCTAATTCTGTGATCAAACCTCTTCATTTTTGTTTATCTATTTACGGATATCACACTTGGCGTTGTTCCTACTTTCTTGCAGATTTCTTCATGTGTAGATGTTACTTCTAGTATATTTGTAACTATATGTATAACTATGTGCTGTTTCTTGTCCTTCCTAATCTATTTTTTAATTTTTCTATTTATAAGTAAGCGTGGCTTAGGTGTAAAGCCTATGTTTCACAATCCCAAACGCACCAGGTTCGAATCACGCTCGGGTCCAGTTTGGCAGACATGTTTTATTTCGCTGCCCCATGTACGGAAAGCAATGCCAACCTACCACACTGCACACTTACTAGGAAACCTAAAACAGCCAGACAGGTTGGTGGTTGTAAGAAACGACGTTCCAAAAAGGACATTCTTCCTCTTCTTCGTTCATCCTCAGATCAAGGTTACGGTTTCTCTTACAAAGGACAGCGTTGTTTGTAAGGCTCCTTCATCTCCATACAGCTTTTTGTCTCATATCTGTCTCACGAGGCGAGTATTGTTCTCTCTTTTCCTGCGTGAGCATGCAGCTTTGTAGGATGTGTTCCACGGTCATGATATGCTCCCCACATGGGCACCTGTCATCTGTCCCAATCCTCATTTTTGTTTTAAAGATGACCCTTAAGTCAGTTATGCACAGTTCTCAGTCTGAAGATGATGACTTGTTCTTCTCTAGTTAAGTTATAGTAGCTGTCTTCCTTTCGGAAGTCGGGGTGTTGATCAGCCCATTTTACCCTGAAGTTGGCTTTAATTATGGTTTTGACCTCTATATATGATATACTCAGGTCTGTTTGTGGGGATGCTCCTCCACTCTTTGCTAGTTTGTTTGCAGCTTCATTGCCTTAAATATTACACTGGGATGGGGTCCCCTGTATGACTAACCTTGGGTGTTCTGCTGAGAGCTGTGTCAGGGAGAACATAAATTGCTCGAGATCTTCATCTTTGTGTTGTTTATGGCTGCTATTACTGATGCGGCATCAGTCAGGAGTACTATGTTTACTTGGTGGATATCTTTATCTTGGATTACAAGCTCAGCTTCGGCCTGCACGGAAATTACTGGAATATGTTCGCGTAGTTAAAAATCGAATTTTTTCTTCTCCATTCCTTAGTCTGAAATAGACTCCTCAACATTCTACTTTCAACACAAAATCTATGAATTTGGTGAGCCTAAGTCTGTCTGGGAATATCTTATGTTCTTCCTTTGTTCTATGATGTCCGTGACTTTTTTCTGTAATATTACTCTGATTTTTGTGTCTTTTCCCCAGTATTGTTATTGCTAGACAAGTTGAGAATATTTATTTCCTGTTTATCCAGTACATCTGGAGTTACATATTCCAGCACTTCCAACATCATCTCAAAGGTTGTTTTGTAACTTCAATACTAAGAGAGCCAGAAGGAGATTGGCAGTGGAAATGTAGAGGCTACACAACCTTGGGGAAACGGGCAGAATACAAGCAAACCAACTAAAGTGAATATTTTGAGAACATGTGTTTTTTTTCCATGGCAACATATGGTTGCGAAACATTGACAGTTACACAGACATCGAGAAAGAGAATCGAGTCCTTCGAGACGAAACTTTTTAAAAAGGTCTTCAGAATAAAATATAAACATTCGACAAAAGTTTAGCATAGAGGTGAACTGGTTCATACATTCCACAATGAATGGAAGATTGAAATACTTTGTTCACATCAAAAGACACAACGGGCTTGAGAGAATAGTATGAAAGGTAGGGTACTGGGCATTAGAGGCAGACCATGAAAGCGATGGCACCAAAATGTCAAGTAATGCTTTGGGATGACTATAGAGCGGGCTGGAGATTTGGTAAGGGATCGAGTTTCTTTCATGGGGAATGAGGTTCTGCAAAGGATATGGTACATGATGATCACTTCAATGCTGCACAATGTGTTACTGCGCTGACGTCATAGAGTATTTGTCTTGTGGTTCTGAACAGTTTTTCTTTGCAGCCTAATCTTGACGTCTACCTCTAGCAGTTGGTGATGTGAGTCACAGTCAGCGTCAGGTAGTGTCTTGATGTCTGATGTCTACCTCTAGCAGTAGTTGTGAGTCTTGATGTCTACCTCTAGCAGTTAGTGATGTGAGTCACAGTGAGCGTCAGGTAGTGTCTTGATGTCTACCTCTCTAGCAGTTAGTGATGTGAGTCACAGTGAGCGTCAGGTAGTGTCTTGATGTCTACCTCTAGCAGTAGGTGTTGTGAGTCATTGTAGGTGTCATGTAGTGTATTGATGTCTACCTCTAGCAGTTGGTGATCTGAGTCACAGTCGGGGTCAGGTAGTGTCTTTATGTCTACCTCTAGCAGATGATGGTGTGAGTCGCTGTCAAAGCCAGATCGTCCTTGCCGCTGATACACGTGATCTTCATCTTTGTCGTGTTAGAATGTAGTATATTTGGTTCTTATATATCTCATCTGGTGCAGTCTATTTATAGAGTCGCCTGTGGCGCTATTTAGAAAGTGTCAATGGGATGTGGAGGTTATTTTCCAGGCAGAATGTAATTAATTGTTCTCCACTCTCATTCTCATTTCTCTCTCCCTATATGGATCTTCCCCCTGTTTGTGTGCTGAAATGACTCTGCCCAGGCCGTCTATGTTCAAAGGCCTCCAGTACCTTCCCTTTGGTTCTCAGCTCGATCATGGCACAGGCTACTCATGTTTACATTCTTGGTTGGTCTTGGTCCCGGTTCCAGGCTTGTCCATCTGTATGACGGGGTTTTTTTGATGTCACAACTATTACTTGTGTTTGCCCTAACATCCTTCTCATCCCACGCTCGTTTATTTTTTCTTCTAATTCTGAAACGTTCGTTCTAAAATGAACGTTGTCATCATGTAGCATGTCCTTTGTAGAACGTCGCTCCCATCACAGCCTGTCTGAAAGAAACTCGTTCCCTTGCCAAAACTCCAGCTTCCGCCACTGTCATACTCAGGCACTCCTGGATATCTTGGTCTTCCATCGTCTTCTTGGTCTACCCCTTCCTCTTTTGCCTGGCACCATACCTTCCATCACCGTCCTCTCAAGACCGTTGTGTCTCTTGATGTGACCAAAGTATTTGCATTTTCTAGCCAAAATGGAATTGAAAAATCAGTTCTCCTCTATGCTCAACTCTTGCCGAATGTCTACATTTGTTCTTTTCTCTGTCCAGGGTATTCTGAGGATCTTTCTGTAACATTTTGACTCGAAGGATTCGATTCTTTGTCTAGAAGTTTTGGTAATCGTCCATCGGGAACTTGCTGAAAAACCTGATTTTCTGAACCAGACTGTACTAGCGCAGGCTGTTTTCAGTGGGGGGGGGGGGGGGGGGGGGGGGGGGGGGGGGGGGGTAATTAAAAATGGAAAAGGGGTCTTGGTCAGCAGCTAGTCGTTGGCTGCCGTCAGCTCATTCACCGTGCTTTAGTCTTTAGTTTCAGCCACATTCTCTTATTTGATGTGCATTTCCTGCAGGCCTTGCCATCAGATCTTTGAATTTCTTCAGTTTTGGCTGTCATGATTTCTGGAATATTTATGTACAGTAGTTTGCTGTTGCTTTCTGTAACAGTTATGGTTTCTATCCCACTACTGATCTCTGGTGCACCATAAGCCAGATAACAGGCTGCCCAGTTACTGCCTTCTGGATCGTTCTCGATCATCCGTCTCTTCTACTTGCAGCTATGTTCGAACTCTCTTCTATGTTAGCTCACGTAGTTTGGCGGCCAGTCAAACCCGTTATACCGGTGGCGGACGGGGGAAGGTGTGGTGGTGGTCGTGTGGGAGGGGGGGTACTACCTTGCCGACTGTGAACACAAACATGTTTAGGCTGAGTGGAGGTGTCACATCTCGCAGAGAAACGAACTACCCTTGCCGACTGTAAACACAAACATGTTTAGGCTGAGTTGGAGGTGTCACATCTCATAGAGAAACGAACTACCTTGCCTACTGTAAACACAAACATGTTTAGGATGTGTGGAGGTATCACATCTCACAGAGAAACGAACTACCTTGCCGACTGTAAACACAAACATGTTTAGGCTGAGTGGAGGTGTCACAATCTCACAGAGAAACGAACTACCTTGCCGACTGTAAACACAAAAATGTTTAGGCTGAGTGGAGGTGTCACATCTCACAGAGAAACGAACTACCTTGCCGACTGTAAACACAAACATGTTTAGGCTGAGTGGATGTGTCACATCTCATAGAGAAACGAACTACCTTGCCGACTGTAAACACAAACATGTTTAGGCTGTGTGCTGTGTCACTATGCACTTCCCCATACATATCCCCCCCTCCCCTTCTACTCCCAGCAGGCAGTCATCACTTGATCATGCAATATTATTCTAATGTTAAGGACACATACAGTTTTTTGTCAGCCCCCTCCCCCTCCCCCTGATGTCTGTAAACATGTTGTTCTGATAATGTTCAGCCGAAGACAACGACCATTTTGTATTGAGTTTACGTTATCAAGCAGTGACCCATGTTTAATGTCGTCACCAACCTACATAAGCGATGTGAGCAATGTAATTTGACTGAGTAACTTCATAATTCATTGATTCAACGATTTATAAATGTATTTATTAATAGCCCCACGAGTAGCAGTGTTCATATTTAAAGCCTTAAAGCAATACTAAAAATCACCAGCAACGCTGAACACTCATCTCTGCATCAAAGGGCTCTCCTGTTTGCCTGTTTTCTTGTTTTATTTACTGGATTTGTGCTGCATAAATACGCTTTATAAGAATCTAAAATGTCGTGAATGTAGGATTAAAGAGCCCTGGGTACCGATGTCTCCCGCCGGCATATTGGTTGTAAATCAATGGATGCTGCAATAACACCAAATAGCACTCATTCTCCGATAGAATGGGCAGCTTCAACTAGTTCAGATCAATTCCCAGTAGTCTATGATTTCTAATGTATACATAGTCGATTACGTTGTGGCCTTGTTATTGGCGGGAGTTTATTTCCTGGTTATCAGATTTACCGCCAACAGATGATGTCACAACAGAAGCAGTGGTTGTCATGATGTGCTGTGCACTATGTAGGCGATCAATTCTCTCCACAATCATCTTTCTTGTCAGCGTGTTTGCACTTTAAATACTCGTTATTTTCCCCTCCTTCTCGATCTGCCATCCCGGATTTTCTATTTTTGTCTTGCATGGGTTCTTTCGCCATATATCTTCTACCGTGTCATGAAATTCCACATCCCCTATTGGAATATTTGGCTGGTGCATTTGGCCGGACGTAATGTCTTTAAATGCTGTAACTTTTATTCGCTCTGACAACCCTTACTTGGCTTTTGTACAGTAATTGCACACGTTTTTTCCTCTTTAGTTTCACAATAGGGATGACAAATAGTATAATAACAGTGACCTGGCGTGTAGAAATCTATGTATCAAAAATTGTATGTCAACGGTGCTATAACTGACAAGTTTTACTTAAAACAAGCATAGCGTTTTGTAACTGGCTCTTCGGTCACAAAGTAGATTGTTACACGTGAAAACATTGGGCAGTTGCTGCCGTTCTCGCGCCTCCTCTACCAAGAGGTGTTCTAGTGGATTGAGTGGTGGGGATTGGTCTTTTCTCTTGTTGTCGACTAATAGTTTCTACAGCAGATACTATGTTCAACATGCCTGTAAGGTTACAGTATTACTATTCCTTGCTCTATGTAAGTCTCCGACTGCACACAGGCGAGCAGACTGAATTGCCGGATTGACATGATTCCATATTTGAAAGCATAATTGCCATTTTTTTTCTTATCTGGTTATTTGCTAATATTTGTACTAGTTAAATAGATAGATCATGGCAAGAAATGAAAAAGGATTCTACGGATTGGAACGCCAAAACTGCCTTCACAGCCACCAAAATCACCTTCCCCGTCACCAAAACTGCCTTCACAGCCACCAAAATCACCTTCCCCGCCAACAAAACGACCTTCCCCGCCAACAAAACGACCTTCCCCACCATCAAAACTACTTTCACCACCACCAAAACTACCGTCCCCGCCATCAAAACTACCTTCCCCGCCACCAAAACTACCTTCCCCGCCACCAACACTACCTTCCTCGCCACCAAAACTACCTTCTCCGCCACCAAAACTCTACCGAGCCAAATCTGTTGGTTTTGTAAGTCGATGTTGCCATAAGCATTGTAACAGTTCCAGCACGAGCATGAGCGTTTAGGGCAGTGGTGATGTGGTTGGCGACTCTGGGAACAAAGGTACCTGAATGCGTGCCAATGTCACTTTCCGTCTGGACACTACGCCAAGGTGACTCACCGTCTCAACAAAGGAATACGGGGTAAATAAAAGAATGTGTACAGGTAGGAGCTGACCACTGGCGTTCCGATTTGGGTTGTGGTGGATGAGTGACAGACAGGAGGGCAGAGGAGCTTGCTGCGATAGATCAGTGACAGGTGTTCAGAGTAATTCGTTGCATTATCGACTGATTGGGGCCATCCCCCCGATTTTCATTGGTCAGCTCTGATACTGCTAGAGTCTGTATAACACTAGACAAAGTTTAGCTCAAGCAGGCTGGCCATGGAGAGGGAATGAGAGCGGGAGAGAGAATTTAGATAGGAGTCTGTTTAGCTCACCAATTTAGTAGGAGAGCGATTAATAGACTGTTGTACGAATGTTAGAGATAGAACAGGATCGCTCAAACAGCATACGCCATTGAGTCGGGGCCAGTCGCTCAAATAGGGGTGTGTTGGGAATTTTGTATCTAGAGGTAATCTAAATGTATCTTGTACGCAGGACACTTTGTGAACTAGGTATGTCCTGACGAGTGTGTAGACCGACTAGGTGAGATCTAGATATGTGTGTGTGTGGTGTGTGTAGACACCGAAGGAACGATGTATGTTTCAGAGCGTGTGCATACGCAGATCGACTGAGTCGAGAAATCATATGTGAGTATACGTGGAATATATTGAATGCATTATGTCCAGATCGCCCGCCTGAGGAGATTTGAGTGAGGAAGAGTTTTTGAGAGTGTGTTGAGGATGCAGATAAGGGGAGGGGTGTGTGATTTATGTACGGCAATAGAACTGGGTTTTGATAGTTGGGAATTCCATCAATAGCTAATGCTTACAGTTTCCGCTTTAATTAATATTAATATTAACATAT